>JAYDZW010000046.1:0-131594 GCA_036172225.1 Cryptocoryne crispatula var. balansae
TAGGCGACCCATCTACCGAGTCACCTGGGCGACCCATTTGCCAGGTCGCCCAGGCGACCCGTCTGTCGGGTCATTTCCCAGAACAGTAAGGGGCCCTCTTCAATCCAATGGCCCAAGCATCATTTCAATAAAAGATGAATGAAAGAGGGGATCTAGCATACAAGAATTCAAGAATGAAAGGAGAAAAGGCAATATGCTTACTTCATTACGATGAAGAAGACCCCGAAGATGATCTTGAAGAACCGACATGGGCAAAACCAAGTTTTGCCTAGCATAAGGCATGGTGAAGGCTTCCTTGCACAAAAATCTCACCATCTCACACTCTAGGGAGGGCTGAATGTGCTGTGGATAGAGGAACCCACGAGTTGGTGGTGTCTTAAGGTCCTAGGGGGTGGTCAAAGCAGGTACATGACCAATCAATTCAAGAATCCTGTCAGGACAGATACGGAAGGTGACCCATCGACTGGGACGCCTAGGCGACCTGTCTGACGGGTCGCCTGGGCGACCCGCCTGTCGGGTCACCTGGGCGACCCCCCAGGCGGGTCACCTAGGCGACCCCCTAGATGGGTCATTTCCTGCTACCAGAACCGAAAAAGCCATTCTTTACTTAAGGAAAACATGCATGCACTGCATCAAATGTTCAATAGTTTGAAAATACATGTCTTGAAGCTAACATAAGTGCAGGAAAAGGAAAATCAAGCAAGAATCGCCGAAAGCTTCTTCAAGTAACGAGCTTTGCGCGCTTCATCCTCTTCGGTCACCATCCAAGGACTATGCAGCTTGCATGCCTTCCACAGAGCAATTACACTTTGACATTCTTCTTCATCATTTGGTGTGCCAAGGTGTCGGTTCTTGATACTTAGAAGGTGTGATACCAATGGCACCTTCTGCTTGCAAAGACCTAACTGAGGAAAACACTGGTGAGCATTATATAAAATCAATGAAGCACCGGTGATGAGTTGAAGATCCACTCCCGGAACAAAAGCATGCTTTGAGATCCTTCTGAAGTAAAGGGAGTGGCACACATAAGAAGCTAGCATGATTAAGCTTGGATAGATACAAGCGCCAGTCTTGATGGGTTTTCACCGTAGGGCACTTGTTAACAACCTTCTTCTCCATACCAAGAACCGATGATAGAGAATGCAGAGGGCTACGAAGGAACAAACGTGAAGCAGGAACGATCTCCTCAGCAACATCAAATTTGAAGTGAAGCTCTGCCCAAGATATCAAAAGAAGGATGCTACCGAACATGGGACGGACAAGGCATGCCGCAGAAATTCCTTCATATAGGAAACCCAGGACAGATGGGGCAATGCGCTCCCGGTGCCACAACCCCCAAATGCAAGGAAAAGAGTTGGGAACAATCCAACCGTCCTCTGAAGGATAAAGAAAAGCAGAAACAACGCAAGTCACCACTCCCTTCAACCCACAAATAAGATTGTCCGAGTCTTCAGAAGCCTTATCCATGCTCTTAAGTGACCACGCCAATAGACCTTCAAAAGAAATCTTGCCACCAACAATCAATGAAGAGGCTTCCATTGGAGTCATGAGTTTCTCTAGAAACAAATGAGCAGTCAGAGGAAAAGGCGGGATAAATATGAAATCTTCTTGACCATAAGGTGAATCCAGGAGACCTAACAACATTTCAACTTCTTCAAGAAGAATGGTGCATTCAAAGGTGTCGAGAATAAATATGTTAGTATACGGATGCCAACATTCAAACAAAGCCCCTACAAGAGCAAAATCCCAATAATATTTGGAGCAATTCATCACATGAACAAAGAAATCAGCTATGCCCCATCACCGTAGTACATGACCATCACTGGTTCGGGGGCGCGTTACGTATATCAAGTCGATTTTTAGCAATTTCCGGAAGTTTCCAGTGAATTTTAGCAGTGAGACACGTACCGCGCCCCCAGTTTCCTTGAAACTGGGGGGGGGGGCGCAGACCGTGCCCCCGAAGTGAGGGCGCGCCCTGAGCGCCCTTGGTTTGAGGGCGCGCCCTGTGCGCCCTCGTCTCCTTTGAAAAGCGGGGGCGCGGTCGGTCCAGTTTCCATTTTTTGCACCGGCTTTCTTCCCCTATAAATTGAGGGCCATTCTCAACAACCCAAGGTTAATCCCCCATGCCTAGCTCTTCTAGAGGTCGTCCAATCTCTTCTCCAAAGCCATCCCGATGTCCAAAGGCGATCTGACATTGAGAGATCGATCCCTAAGTGAAAGAGAAGGCTCCATCCAGGCGTTCTGCATCAGACGACTTCATCGACTTCTAGAGAAAATCCGGGAATTCTGTTGCAAAAGTCTTCAACATATAAGTTTTTCCTATCTTCGTCCTATTCATCTCCAACTGACGGCACTCGATTCCGACTTGCCGTTTGTTCGTGGCGATTGCTGCACTGAGGGCGCGCATCCAGGTTCTATTTTTTACATCTGCCTACTTTCATAATTTTTACAGACTTCTACAGGAGTATTTAGGAAATATCATCAACATAGTAACTCTTCCTCTCTAAGTCTTATGTCTACTCCAACAAATGGAACTCGATTCTGACATTGGGGTCGTCCGTAGCATTCTTTGTAAAAAAGTCGCGCCAGGAGGGTGCAAGGCTACCCGAACCGGCTTGTTTCAACCATCTCGGCTTCAACTCTTTCCGATTCACTTTATAAGATTCCTCAACCCACTTTATTCAGTTCATTTACTGTTTTATAACATCTTTTAGTTCATTTGCATCATTTTTACATAATTAAAAACACAAAAAAACGGGTTAGGGCTCACCCCGAAGCCGGTGAGTCCAATTCCAACTGCTTCTTTCTCATCTTCTCTCTACACTTACTACACTTATCATAGTTCTAATCATTTTCTTTTACTTGGTTTATTGTTCTAGTTGCACAGGTCTATCAAGCTAGCATCAGTTGGAGACTCTTCTTCATTGGCCGGCTGAAGAAGAAGAAGGTTGAACCCATATCCCGATCTCCCGCGCTAAGGTACACGGTCAAAGCAACTCATCTCTTGTTTTTATTCCATAAAGAGGAGCCCGCGGCTCCTGGCGACAACCTTTCTTTTTATTCATGTTCTAAGTTAATTCACTCCTCACTCTCCTCCCACATGACCCGAACCATCTCCGGTGCTCGAGCGACGCCGTGAGATGAAAGTTCGGGGATCAATGTGAGTGTGGGACCGAGGTGAGGACCTTTTACTGCTTTCCGAGTGTTTTTCGATTCACTTCCCTTTTCCCTCCTAATCAATTCCATCTTTCACCTTTTATTGAGGTGCCGATCCAAAACCCATTTTCTGAGTCGACAGCTTTTTGGCGACCACGATGGGACAACCAATGTCTTCAACTGTGCTAGCTTGATTGATCCGTGCAACTAGTTATTTTCCGATTTGGTTCCTGCGCGAACCGGCTTGTCCTTTACCTCTT
Source organism: Cryptocoryne crispatula var. balansae (assembly GCA_036172225.1). NCBI lineage: Eukaryota > Viridiplantae > Streptophyta > Magnoliopsida > Alismatales > Araceae > Cryptocoryne > Cryptocoryne crispatula. The sequence continues at coordinate 3,417 of JAYDZW010000046.1, forward strand.
CCATGTCAATTTACCTTTAAACTTTCTGTTTACTCTTTCTTTAAGATTGTCCCCCAAGTGGACTTGATTTTCTTGTCTTTAATTTCAACCCGGTTCCCGCGTGAACCATTTTTCTTCTTATAAACCAGTTCCCGCGTGAACCACATTTCTTTTCCAACTCGGTTCCCATGTGAACCAACTTATTTTTCAGATCGGTCCCTACGTGGACCACCTCTTTAAAACACCTTTAGATTGGCCCCACGTGGCCCTCTTTCTATTTTGTCAACTCTTACACAGGTTCCCGCGTGAACCACCCCTTTCTTAATTAAAACTGGTTCCCGCGTGAACCAAACCCTTTTCTAAATTGGTTCCCGCGTGAACCAACTCACTTTCAGATTGGTCCCCGCGTGGACCACCTTTTTTCACCACTTTAGATTGTCCCCACGTTGCCCTCCTTTCCTTTTTCCAATCAAACAAACCGGTTCCCGCGTGAACCACCCCTTTTTCCTTCAAAAAAACCGGTTCCCGCGTGAACCACCTACCTTTCCAAAACCTGGCTCCCGCGTGAGCCACTTTACTTTCAAATCGGTCCCCGCGTGGACCATCCTTTTACCTTTACTTCAGATTTGTCCCCACTTGGACACTCCAACACATGCCGGTTCCCGCGCGAACCACCTTTTAGTTGCTAGTTGCTAGTTACTTGTTTACTTTATCATTGCTTGTCTTGATTGCATTCACTTGCTTGATTTATTTAATAGCTTTCATTCACATTTGCATATTGATTGCTTCTTCTCCTTCCACCCTCCATTTTTCATTTTTGCATTAGCTTTTGCATCGGGTACCGGACTTGTTCCGATCCGTAGGGCATTCGAGGCGGGGGCTCTCTCTCCCAACACACCCTCACCCTCCAAACACCTTCTTGGTGGATTCTAACCTCTCTTCTGGGATATTCCTTCCTAGTTGATTTGGTTGTTTCCATCAAGACCTTTGTAAGTCCCCATCCATGGAGTATTCCTCTCCGCACGATTGGGCTGGTTGTACCACTTCCCAAAACCCGAAGAACCCAAGTACCTACTCGTGGTGATTGAGTGATAACCTTAGGTCTTGAAGATTGAAGCAATAGGAATCACACCCATTTGAGTGAACAATTGCTAACAATCTATCTAATCTAAGGTTTCAACCCAAAAATTGTCGAGTAGTCATTTTAAAACCTTGTTTGCATAACTTGCTTGCTCACAACAATTGAAAAGAACCAAAAAAATATCTTCTTTAAAAACACATAAAAAAGAAAAAAAATCCCTTTAATTTTTGTGTTCAACTTGCTTGCCAAACAACCAAATTGAAACCAAATCAAATCAAACAAACAATCATAACCAAAAAAAAAAGTCTCTTTGCATTTACACCTTTCATTTGCTTTCTTTCGACCATTTTTTTTAAAAAATTTGACAGGATGCCCATAACACTAAGGTCCGGAAGACACATCGAGATGTCGGACTACTACGGCCAAGAAGAGGAGTATGAGATGGGCCACTATGAGCTGCAACAACCCATGGTCCAACCAGAGGGCCATGTCAACGCCGTCAGGGAGCCAGAAATTCAAAATCCAACTCATCAACCTGCTTCACTTAGCGTGGAGCAACTCCTCCAGGGTCTATCTCTTCATCTAGACCCTGAATCTTTTTCACTTGTGCAATCCTTGACAAAGGGCAAGATGCCCACCAATCAAGATCCGGTCGAGGGAAATCAAGCCCCCTCACCACCTCAATCAGCAGTCAGGCCCCAATTCATCTCTTCTCCTGGGCAACCCTGCCGTGTCTCCACTCACCCCATTATGGGGCATTCACATAATACTATTCCAGTTCCTATTTCCAACCTACCTCTTCCAACTCAATCACCTAAACACTTTTCTCCCGTGGCTTAGGAATCCAGCCTCACCCAGGCATTAATGAACAAACTTAACCAGATGGATGAGCGCTTTGAAGAGATGAGGCACCGCCTCGATTCTAAAGCCATACCTGAAATCTCTGTCCCATCCTTCTCAGTTCTACACCTTCCTCCTTCAGAGATACCAGTCTTCCAACGTTACAACGGGACTGGTAATCCTTTCAACCATCTAAAGAGCTTTCTCTACGACTCAGCGTTCTGGAAAAATGACCGCAAAGCCCTTGCCTTCCTATTCCGTCGGTCATTGGAGGGATCCGCCCTGGACTGGTTCTATTCTCTTGATTTTATTGAGGCGGCATATTTCGACATTGTCAAGGCAAAGTTTCTACAGAGGTACAAGGATCGGGTGGGGCCAGCCTGCTTGATAACTGATTTAATTGCTGAAAAGATGAAGCCGGATGAGGACTTTGCCAGATTTGCTGATCGGTGGAGAGGAATGGCTGAGAGGCTAGTGGATACCATCTCAGAGGGGGAGCAGGTGAGGATGCTCATCGGGAACACCACGCCCAACCTTCGCAACCTCCTGATCATGCACTGCCCAACAACCATGAGTGAGTTGTGTGATAGCGCCCGCTACCTCCAAGCCCACTTTAAGGACGCATCCATGATCAACCCATTCGACACCAAGCCCCGTAACACTAGAAAGCCTACACCTGTAGGACCCACTACCGAAGGGGTAGTAAACAATGAGAGCATCAATGCCATGGGTAACTAGGGTGGGTATCGCCAAAGCCAATATCGCAACCCACCACCCAACCAACAATACCGCCCAGCTCCTCAACCATCTCCTCAGCCCCAGTAGCAACTTGCATACAACCGAGCACCACCACAGCAACCCACCTACAACTGAGCGCCCCAGTAACCAAATACCTACAACCGAGCACCTCAACAACAACATGTCTACAACCGACCACAACCACAACAACAAGCTTACAACCAAGTGCCACCACCAACCAACCGACCTAGGAGGGGGGACCTAAGAGAGAATACTATCATCAACTGCCGTTCCTCCTCACCGATATCCTTAACGCACTAATGGTTGAACAGCAGTTGGAACTTCCAAAGGAAAGAGAAGGATGGCCGGCCAATGTTGACACAACAAAGTACTGCACTTATCATCGGTATCCCGGGCACACAGTGGATGTCTTTTTCCAGTTTAAAGATTACATTCATGACCTCAATGATCAAGGGAACATTGACTGGGCACAGATGGGAGAATCTATTCAAGCGATGAAGGCACGTCAGAATTAACCACGGCGACAGCAAGCACAACAGCAGCCCGGCCTAGGCATAGTCCAAGATCCTCTCCCGGTACATGCACCTGTACAAGCACCGGCACCAGCACCACCAAACCAATGACTCGGCCTCGTCCACTCCGCCATCGAGGAGTCAACCCACCATTCCCAGGGTTGGCAGGTCGAGGATCAAATCACCTCCATGCCCACCAGACCAACCCCACCTACAAACCGCACCATACTCTTCATACCGAGAGCTACCCCCAGCCCACAAACTACCCAAACACCACTACCCCCAACAACCATCAACCCTCCACGGAGCCTAATCATTAGATTGCCACCAGCATCCCAACCAACACCCCAACCGGCACCCCAACCTAACCTATCAACTATCGTTCCTCCTCGGCGTCTAATCATTAGACCGCCACCAACACCCCAGACATCACCTAACCTACCGATCCTTGCCACTCCACGACCCCTCATCATTAGACCTTCACCACCAACACCCCAATCATCACCCAACCCACCAGTCACCACCACTCCATGACCTCTCATCATTAGACCATCACCACCAACTCCCCGACCATCACCCAACATACCGGCCTCCACCAATCCACGACCCCTCATCATCTGATCCTCACCACCCCTACCTACCACGGGCTCCTCAACATACCAATCAACCCTACCATCACCATCATCACCACTCCCCCTACCACGCTGGCGCCGGTACTTCGTAGATGGAGGATGTTCCAAAGGGGTGCAACCAGGCCGGGGTGCAACCACAGGAGCAGAACCATTGCCCGGCACGGCATATGACCTATTAAAGCATCTGGACAAAATGCCGGCACGGATTTCAATTCTGGAGCTGATAAAGAGGTCAAAGAACCATCAGGACATTCTACAACAGTACTTGCAGCGGGTCATGGTCAGTGACGACCTCCCGCCCGAGAAGATCATTACTGTCCTGACCCCGAGGAGTGAACATCCGGCACTTACATTTACACAGGAGGAGTTGGCATGTCCAGAAATCAGAAAATATGCCTTGCGCGTTGCAGTAGTCATCCGAGGCATGGAGATCAAGTCTTGCTTGATTGACATCGGAGCATCTATAAATGTCATGCCGCCAGAAACATTGCAACTTTGTGGCATCTCCGATGAAGAAATCGAGCCTTATGCCATCACGGTGACAGCCTATGATAACTCTCTGAAGCCGGCACGAGGGGTGGTTATATTTAAAGTAGGACTCGGAACGTGTGCTATCACCGCCGAGTTTCATGTTCTAGAACTGGACCCTACGTTTAAAGCTATTTTGGGACGCCCGTACCTTGAGACAATAGGAGCTGTCGCCTCCACTAATCATCAATGTCTGATGTTCCCATACAAGGGCCAGGTGATTAAAGTAACCAACATCCCCATTCTAAATGATGTGGATGACCCCTCTTCTGCACTGCCAATATCAAAATTTATCCAGCCGTTGGTTTCAACTATAGAGCTGCCTGAGGTCATGATGTTAACGACGCCTCTAGATACAGTTGCATGGCGGATGATGAAAGGGATGGGCTATCAGCTAGGAAAGGGGTTGGGAAAGGAGCTGCAGGGGGTTGTGCACACCATTAAAGCCATACAAAGACCAAAGAGACACGAGCTTGGCTACGAGCCCAATTTCACTTCGAGGATGGTCTACCGGCCAAAAAATGCCATGGGGCTCCAAAAATTCTTCATCAAAGGGGAGACCATGATGATGGCCGGGGACGAGGAAGAAGAACCAGTCAAGAGAGAGAAGGCACCAGAGCAAGAGGAGGAGGTGGACAACCTGAGTTCATCTTTGGCTCGGTTGTTCATAGAGGAGGAAGAACCAGTCGAGGGCAAGTCCATCTTTAAACAACTTGTCCACTTGAACCCACCTCCAAACAACATTCCATGTGAGCCGTATTCTACGGTCACGTATTTCAAAATCCTCACACTCTCCCTCTTAGATTCACTCGATGGGCTGTCTAGCCCAATTCCTACTTCTGGGCCAAAATGGCCACCTGAACTAATCACTGGGCCTAAGAGCCCATTCAAATCTTCTGACTCCACTGGGCTTCTATGCCCAACTGGGCCCACGTGCCCACCAATTGGGCCCACGTGCCCACCAATTGGGCCCACGTGCCCTTTAAATTTCTTTTCTAGCTTTGGGCCCATGTGCCCACCATTTGGGCCCATGTGCCCCTTAGATCTTTTCACTAGCTTTGGGCCTATCTGCCCATTTCTTGTCATTATCGGGCCCGCAAGCCCATTTTTCTTACATTTGCTTAAGCTTTCTACTTATGCTCGAGTCCCATCGGCTTATTCTCTTTTTGTTATTGAAAACACACAAAATACCCAAAAAATTGTCTTTTCACAAACTCAGCTTTTCGTTGAGGAGACGTCTCTTCTTGTCTCAGAGGGTGCTCCCAACCAGGGACTCCTCTTCTCCAACTCACTGATCGATCTGCTCGATCCTTCACCCATTGTAGATACCGCTTTTCCAATTCCGTCTTCTTTAGGAGTAGTTAGGATAGGAAAGAAGAAAATTCGAGGTAAACGCGTGACAGAGAGATATCTCCAGCAAATAGCTCAAAAATGCAAGGAATGTGCAAGGTTGCCAAGTTTTTTAGAAAATTCTATCCAGCTTGACAAAATCCAATGTGAGGATGAATTCAGTGTATATCATACACTGGGAGTTTATGAGGTTTTTTCGGAAAAGGATCCTGATTTCGAGGATGGAATTGAGGACTTGGCTGATGCTTATGCATCTGGACTTAAAAGATTTGAAGAACCATCAGCCACGGTGGATGAACCAACAAAAGAACTAAATATTGGAACACTGGAAGATCCCAAGACAATCCTTCTAAGTGCAAACCTCACTCCCACTGAGGAACAGAGTTTAATTGAAATTTTGGAAGAATATAAGAACATGTTCGCATGGACATACGAAGACATGCCGGGGTTAAACAACTCGTTAGTTGAACATCGTCTAACTTTGAAACATGGAGCTACCCCAGTCAAACAAAAATTAAGGAGATTCCACCCTGATGTTGCACTTAAGATGAAAGAAGAGGTCGACAAGTTACATCAAGCAAAATTCATTAAGGTTGTCCTTTATCCGCAATGGGTGGCAAACATAGTCCCTGTCATGAAGAAGGATGGTAGAGTTCGGATCTGTATAGACTTCAGGGACTTGAATCGAGCATGTCCTAAAGATGACTTTTCTCTACCTCATATTGATATACTGGTTGATAACACTGCTAGATTCGGGATGCTATCATTCATGGATGGCTATTCTGGATATAACCAAATCTGATTGGCCAAAGAGGACCAGGAGAAGACCTCGTTTACTACACCTTGGGGAACCTACTGCTATGTCGTCATGCCCTTTGGACTAAAGAATGCTGGTGCTACCTATCAGAGGGAAATGATGGCTATTTTTCACGACATGATGCATACCCTTCTAGAGGTGTACGTGGACGACCTGGTCGTTAAGTCCAAAAGCCGAGAAGATCACCTAGAAGTGTTAAGAAAGCTCTTGCAAAGGGCTAGGGAATATAAATTGAAAATGAACCCAAAGAAATGTACGTTTGGAGTATCCTCTGGAAAGTTATTGGGGTTCATAGTGAGTAAAAGGGGCATAGAGATCGACCCAAACAAGGCCAAAGCAATCATTGGTATGCCTCCTCCAAGAAATATGAAAGAACTTCGAGGATTAATCGGGAGGCTACAGTTTATCCGCCGGTTCATCTCACAACACTTCCAAAGGTGTAAACCTTTCTATGAGTTGACAAAGGCGGGGGCCGAGTTCAAATAGGATTCGAAATGCCAGGATGCATTTGATGGATTGAAAAGATACCTGGCTAGTCCCCCTGTGCTTAGACCACCAGTCCCAGGCAAGCCCTTAGTTCTGTATATATCAGTTTTGGAGAATTCTCTTGGAGCAATCCTTGCACAAGTGGATGAAGAAGGGAAAGAGAGGGCAACTTACTATTTGTCAAAGATTTTTGATCCATGTGAGCAGAAGTATACTATAGTGGAGAAGACATGTGCTGCACTAGTCTGGGTAGTTCAGAAGCTTAAACACTATTTCTTAGCTCATGAGGTCAACCTTATTGCCCGCATCAATCCCATCAAATTTCTTCTGGAGAAAATTGTCTGACTGATCGGTTAGGTCGTTGGCAGAGCTTCCTTTCCAAGTGTGATATCACCTATGTCCCCCAGAAGGCGATTAAGGGCTATGCCATTGCAAAACATCTAGCCCATCACCCTGTACCCCTCTTTGACCTGGTCCAGTCGGAGCTCCCGGATGACGAACTAATGTTGATCCGATCTTCCCACCTTTGGACATTATATTTTGACGGGGCTCTGAATTCACACGGTAAGGGAATAGGAATCGTCCTTCTATCACCCGAGGGTGTCACCATTCCACCGGCATTTCAGCTTGACTTCCCGGCAACCAACAATATAGCTAAATACGAAGCCTTGCTGGCCGGGCTAGAGGCTGCTCATTTCTATGGTGCCACAGAATTGAGGGTGATAGGTGATAGTCAACTAATCCTTCGCCTAACCAAATACCTAACCTCTCATCCAAACGTCAAACCTTACCAAGAACTCACCTCTTGCTACATCAAACTCTTTTACAAACTCACTTTTATTCATTTTCCTCAAGCTCAGAACATCCTTGCTGATGCCCTAGCCTTAGCTTCATCTCTATAAGTCCCGCTAGGTAGACAGGTGCGGACTATCCATGTCCGTAGAAGGTCAACGCTGGCGATTAAGGATGGTCGATTTCTAAAGATCAAGGAGAGATTTGGCAGGAAGGAATATTTAGAGCAGAAAGAGGAGATTTCTCTAATCGAGTTGGAAGAGTTAGATGAGGGTGAGAGGCCTTGGTTTGATGAGATCACAAGGTATTGTCAAGATCAGACATATCCACCTGAATCAAATGCAAAAGAAAAGAAGGCCATCAGGAGAGTATCCCAGAGGTATACCATCCTAGGAGGGGTGCTCTGCAAGAGGAGCTTGAGTGGAATCTTGCTTAGATGCGTTGATGAAGAAGAAGAAGAATTGGTGCTTGAGGAAGCACATTCTGGGGTCTGTGGGGGCCATGTCAATGCTCAAGCTCTTGCCAAGAAAATCATCAGGCAAGGGTATTATTGGCCAACCCTAGAAGAGGATTTCTCCATCTTTGTCCGGCACTGTCATTCTTGCCAACTCCATGCCGACAAGATCCATTCTCCCTCATCTTCCCTTCATCCGATTCATACCCCATGGCCCTTCGCCATGTGGGCTTTCGATATCATTGGCCCTCTAAGTGATCTTCACTCTGAAATCCATTCCAAATCATTCATCCTGATGGCAACAGAGTACTTCACCAAGTGGGCAGAAGCGGAAGCATTCGTGGAGATCAAGGCATCAACTCTGTGCTCCTTCATCAAATGCAACATCATCGCCAGGTTTGGGATACCCAGCGACATCATCACCGACAACGGACCGCAATTTCTTTCTCAAGATCTGTGTGATCTTTGCAATAGGTACCGCATTGCATTGCATCTTTCATCTCCTTATTACCCGCAAGGCAACGGTCAAGCAGAAGCCACCAACAAAACTTTGATTAAAATCATTAAGAAAACATGTAAGTCTAGCAAGTTCGCGGATTGGCCAGATAAGCTTGTAGATGCCCTATGGGCTTATCGTACTTCTGTACGGACCCCCACTGGTCAAACCCCGTATGCTCTCGCATATGGGATGGAAGCGGTGGTCCCATACGAAGTACTCCTTCCATCACTCCGAGTTCAACTCGATAGGGACATCCCTATCGATGAGAGACAAGAATCTCTCCTTGCACAACTTGAACTCCTAGATGAAAGAAGGTTGGCCGCCTCTGAGCATGCCCGGACTTATCAGAACCGATTGAAAAGGTTTTATCAAAAGAGGGTGGTAGAGAGAAAGTTCGAAATCAGTGAGATGGTAGTCAAACGTATATTCATTAAGCCGGGTGGTCCCCGCTCCAAGTTGCAACCTAAATGGGAACGGCCTTTTGTTATAACTGAAAAATATCTATGTAATGCATATGAGCTAACCAACGCCGATGGAGAAAAATTGAACCATCCATGGAACGGCGTTTACCTCAAAAAATATTTTTCTTAGAAAATAAAATAGAGAATTTTTGGTATGATATCAAGTCATCGATCCAAGGGTGTTAGCTAGAAGTCAAGGGTAGACATCACCCTGCACACACAACACCTCCCGATCCCATAATCCAGATAGCCCAACACTCGAGAGAGGCAAGGCAGAACCTTGAAGGCGGAAAAGAAACCTTACCCTATTCTCTTCTATTCGGTCCGAAGTAGGTGAAGGGGACTAGAGGAGGATAGTATCGAAAATGCCTGCCGCCTTAGTAGGAGGTCGTCTCATAGGGTGCAAAAGGGTGCCAAAAGATGGGCAATGAACCCCACATGTTTAAACAAATATGGGCCTGTCTAAATGAGTACCCAGGAAGAATAGAAAATGAAGAAACGGCACCAAAAGATGGGCAATGACCCCACAGGTCAAAGACTTGTCTAAGTAAGTGCCACATGTAGAAAAAACCCAAAGAGGCCGAACCCCAACGGGCAATTTGGGCATGAGTAGAGAAACCCTCGTCGACATCCCCAAATCCTAACAAAGACTTCCTCTATTATTCTTCTATCTTAAAACCCTAGGGTAGGGCGAACTATCCAAACTCAGGGGGAATTCAAACCAATCAAGAGAAGAGGGCAAGAAAGATTCTAGGTAGGGAACCTTATTTTCACGTGGTGTTTATCGCTTAAATCTCGATCAACACTCAAAGATCGATGAATGGTCTCAATACCGGCACATTCTCCACAAAAAATCCAAAAAATGAATATTTTCAAAAATCCAAAAAAATCGAATATTTTTAAAAATTCAAAAAAATTGAATATTTTCAAAAATTTGAAAAAAAGTTGAATATCTTCAAAAATAAAAAAATTGAATACTTTCTAAAAATCTAAAAAAATGCATCATCTAACTTGGCATAACCTTGATTTTTGCCTTTGCTAGCATTCATGTTTATTTTTATGTCTTGCATGTTTTATTTCTGCATCGCATATTTATCTTGATTATCACCCCATTAAGAGGGCTCCTCCCTTTGACCTAAGTCAAAGTTGGCCATAATAGGCAAAGGGATGAGTCGTTGTGAAGATCTGATCCTCTTTTATCAAGTACTTTCAGGGACTTTAAAATAAGAGGGGGAGGTTCTCTCAACGACAGGTAAGTTCTCTTAACCATTTCATTTCGGTCATCTAGTCTATTTTTATACCTTGTTAATAAGGCTCCTCTCTTTAACCTAAGTCAAGGCAGACAGCAATAGGCAAAGAGATGAGCCATGGTGAAGATTTAATCCCCTTTTATCAAGTGTTTCAGGATTCTAAGATCAAGAAGGGAGTAACTCTCGCCATAGCAGGTAAGCTCTCTTAACTTTTACCTTGCTTATCTTGTTAGTCATTTTGTTCATGTTACCTTGTTAATAAGGCTACCCCCCTTGACATGTAAGCAAGACAAGATGACAATAGGCAAGGGGGTCAGCCATAGAGCAGATCTAACCCCTTTATTGAGTTTTTCAGAAAAGAAACACGAGTTGAGGAAGGGGGAGTCTCGCCAGCAGGTATATTTCTTATCCTACATCTATTATTTAATTTTATTGTTTGCCATCCTTTAGAAGTCTCTGCCCCTTGACAAACTCACAAGTGGCTAAGCCGAAATATGATACTAACTACCCTTTTGAGCAATGTCAAGCAGATCAAACAAACACTGAAGCAAACAGATGAAGATCTGATTACGCCATCAAGTGCTACAACAAAGAAGAAAAGCAGCTACAACATCAGAAAAGCTAAGCCTGCTATAGATATCAGTGCCTGCTGCTACCCTCTCCAGCAGAATGACCACGTCGAGGAGGCATGGTAGCCGTGTCCGCCAAAGCCGCTACGGCCGCCTCATTGCGGCGACGCTCTGAAGAAGTGGCCAAAAACGCAGAAGCACCGCGCTCAGGGCTCTGGCTCTGGCCACTCTGCCCCTGCTGGCTCTGGCTGTGGTGCCCCCGGCTACGAGCGGCGCCGCCACTCCGGTGCGTACCACTCCAATGAGAGCTGCTCTGGTGGGTGCGACTCTGGCTCGGCTGTGGAGGGATGCCCTGGCGGTAAACCAGCAGTGTCGCCTCTACCGCTGACAAGCGAACATGTGACTGCAGATGCATCTGCTCCAAAGATCACATGGCCTGGCTATGCTGGCGCTCCATCTCACGCATGGCTCTCTCATGTTGAAGGCGGAGATCTGAGACGATCATCTGGGAACGAAGATCGGCTGGGGCAGACCGCAATGTCTCCACCTCGGCCTCCAGAGACTGGATACGGGAGGACAAACTGCTATGAAGCTTGGAAACCTGGAAGAAGAGAAAGAATATGAACCAAGAAAAATCAACAACCAGAATAGAGAATAATGAAAGATACCTCTGCCTCCTTGGTCATCAGGGCCTCTCTCGCCTCACTAAGACGCTGGCGGAGCTCAGCCACCTCTTCCCTCGATAGAGAAGGAGGTGAACCCTCGGCACGAGCCTTCCGCTGTGAACAGAAGAAAAACACATCAGAGCAAGGCAAGTATATATCAAAAATACAAATGAAGGTCAAAGGTAGTGTCTACCTCGGTCTCTTGCATGCCACGAAGAGTGGCCACCTCCTGCCGAAGATCAACAATCTCCAGCTATTGGCATAGAAGTAGAGACCGAGCCTCCTGAAATGGCACGAAGGTCAGAAGAGAACAACAACACAGAATTGAAGGAAAGTAAGAAGCATTTACCTGACCCTTTGGAACAAACAAGTGGCCGTATGCCTCCGCGTATCGGCGAAGGTAGTCTCGACTGTCCTCTGCCCAGCCAATAACTACCTCGCCACCTTCATACCACAAAGCGATCGAGACGTGGTACCTCTCTACCCAGTCCACGGGGAGGAGTAGGTGCCTGGGACAGGCACCAACTAGGGGAAGAGAAGGAGGAGGCTACAATTAGTTTTGCTCCAGACCGAGGGCGCATGCCGAGAACCAAAGCCACAGTGGCACTAGCTCATTGACACACAGAAGGTGAAGATCACGGACGAAGACACGACCAGCGTGGGCAATCCAAGGCTGGAGATGGTCGTTGGTCATGAGATATGGCCTCCAACACACCTGTGGGAAACAAAATCATGATTATCATTTCAACAGGAGAATATTTATACACAAAATTAAAAGACATACCTCAATGTGTGAGAAGCGGAGAATCTATGTACGAATTGAAGCTAGCTGGCTGCGATGGCCCCCAGTAGGGCGGATGGGCTCCCAGCGAGCCATCAGAAGGAGGAGGTCGGGGTAGGACTGCTGTGCCCAACCCAGGGGGAAGTAAAGGTAGCTCCAGACCTGAAAAAGGCACAACTCATCAGAACAAAGCAGAAGAATACAAACGTATAGAAAGAAAAGCTGCTAAAAGTCAGCTGGAGAAAAGGAGAGAAGCCGGCGACCGAAACAGAACCCGCCTCAGGCTGGAGGCCACAGAACAAATGGGCGAGCATCACTGCCCCCCACGCGTACGTGCCAACCTGCTCCAGGTCAACAAGCAAAGGGAGGAACCACAGATGGATACGGTCCGTCTTCGAGCCCAACAGAAGGCGCTCGAAGAAGAAGAGGAGGAAACGGCGCAAGTCTACGTCCGCCTCCAATGAGCCAGGTAATCCGGTGAATGCCGCTGCAGCCTGGCCGACCATGCGGCAGAAAAAGCTGTCCTGGCTCTCATCACGGACACGCTCGGCATCCACCAAGCCTACCACCTCACCAGCCTCTAGTCTGGCGATGGTGCGTAGGCCATCCTCCAGGTCAAACTCGGGCTCATATGCGAAGAGGGCCCGGAACTCCCGTGAATAGTCAGAAGAGGTGGCACACACCACCGGCCTACCGTAAACACGAAGACCGATGATGTGTGCAACATCCTCTAGGGAGGACACCATGTGCCCCCATGGGAACAGAAACATGAAAGATTCCGGGTCCCAGGACTCGCGGAGGACCTGCACCAGTGGTAGGTCCTCCCAAAATGGAGTCACCCGGAGTATCGGCCCAAACCCCATCTCCTCCAACCGAACCTGCTGGAAGTAGGCAGCATGCACCAAGTCCCATGAGATCCGGGATTTTATCCGGGCCTGCAAGAAATTCATTTCATTAGTTCACTCAATTTTTATTGCCAAAATGCAAAGGAGCTAATCATTAAGTGCAGGAAAAAGAAAACGTACCTCTCAGACTGCCGGGAGCTCGGGCTCCTCGGAATCGGAGTCATGGCAGCGAACACGTCTCGGCATCTGTGCCAAAAGGGAAGTTGACATCAAACATTGTTATATACATTTTTTATTTTATTTCATTCATAAAAAAAAAGATAAAAGAAAAATTTTCTGCCGAACGCGCCCTCCCCCCCTTTGGAGAAGGAGGGTGCGCTCCGCGCGTCCCTCACTTGAGGGCGCGCTGAGCGCGCCCCTGTTCAATGAGGAGAGAGAGGGTGGGGCGCGGTCTGCGCGTCCCCAAACCGGGGGCGTGGTCTGCGCGCCCCCGGTCCGAGGACGCGATCAACGCTCTACGTTGACCGCACCCTCTCACCTGTTCGATCCTTATTTTCGCGATATCTTTGTCAAATCAACTCGGAATCGCGTGAAACTTGAACGAAATCGAAGAGCATAACCTGGTCTACATCTTTTGTAATAGGGGTACTAACCTTTGATGGAATTTTGGACTCCGGATCTGAGTTGGAGCTCTGGAGCTTCTGGCGCGAGGAGAGATGGTATACAGGTGGAAATGAAATATTCTTACCCCCAAGGGGTATTTATAGAGAGTAAAAATGTGAAAATGGGAGAAATTTGAAAATATCATCCAAGGTTCACAAAATCGAGCTGATCACAACTCCACCGAAAGAATCCCGATCTGATGCACGGTTTGCCCAAAATAATTTTGTGAAGAAAAATTCTCTTTAAATTCCCACCAAAAATCCCTCTTTTCACATAATTTTGAATGTCTTAGTTCCTAAATTAGCTAGGCATATTCATGTTTTTTATCATCACTAGCTAATATTTTTCAGGTGTCAGGAAAAAATTCTTTGCATTTATTAGTCAGAAATGGCTAAAAATGTATTTTTCAGAACCAAATTTGATAAGAATGGCGAAAATTTCAGAAAGCACCATGCTGCTTAGAAAATTGAGCCGATCAAGGAGTCACCGAAATAAAAATCATTAGACTCACGGTTTGCTCTGAAAAATTACCTAAAGAAAAAAGGCATTTTAAAACCTTTCAAAAATATCTTGTTTCATATTAAAAAATATTCAAGGTGTTGAAAAATAACCAGGCATATTCATCAAAATTGTCAACATCTGTCTTGCATTTTTCTGAAACAAGGTAAATTTATATTGAATTTCACTCAAATTGTATATAAAAAATTTATTGTTTATTCAAAATAAAAACAACATGTCTGACAAGTTAAAGCAGGAAAAGAAGACCCTCAAGCAAGCAAAAGCTTCAATGCGGAGATGTAGTGGCACTTCTGGTCAGGGTCCTCCTCAATCAAGAGGCCTGGGCGGCACACCCGACTCGTATCCCACAAGGCAATGGCTGAGATCGCCTCCTCCTCGTCATCCGCTGAGCCAAGCTACCTGCCCTTGATAGGTGGCAAGTGGGATAGCTTGGGCAACTCGTACCGAGGCAAGCCAATCTGAGAGTGGCAACGGTGAGCGTTGTACAACACGAAGGCCGAACCTGTAACCAGGCGGAGATCAACACTGGGCACAAAGCACACCTGGAAGTCCTTCTGCATCAGGGCAGCAGAAGAGTGCAAGAAGCTGGAATGGTTCATGGAGGCAAAGTGAGCACGCCACTTCGGCCTCTTCTTCACCGATGCACACTTGTTGACGACTCTCTCGCCGAAGCCGAGTGCAGCAGCATATGGGAACAAGGGGCTACGGCGGAAGAGCTACGACCTGGTGGCCACCTCACCGGCTGGATCAAACTTGAAGTGAAGATCGGCCCAACAAGCTAGTAGAAGCGCACTGCCGAAGGGAGGACGACCCACACAAGCTGTGGACAGTCGCAGTACAAGAAGCCCAGGACTGAAGGCCCCAACCGCACACCGCTCCAGATGCCGCAGATGCACGAAAGCTGATCAACCTCCAGGAAACCATCCTCCGCAGGAAACAAGAACACCGCGGCAAGGCAAGCCGCAAAACCCTTGGCACCGCGTAGAATCCGGTCCTCGTCCAGACCAGGAGCCGTCAGAAGAGAAATTGTCCAGGCCACAAACTTGGGAACACTGATTCGCTTGCCAGCTAACAAGGTGCTGATCTGCCGAGTCTCGACAAAATCCTGCAAGAATTCCAAGCAAGAGGGGTCCTGAAGGGATGAACATACCTTCAGTTTCTCCCTTCTTAGTCTGAGGGAGGCCGAAAAGGAGCTCCGCCTCTTCAAGAAGAACCGTACACTCAAAGCTGCTGAACACGAATGTGTGAGTGTCGGGATGCCACAACTCAACAAGAGCTCCCATCAAACCGAAGTCAAGGGAGTAGCCTGAATATTGTTTAGCATGGATCAAGAGCCCAGTTAAGCCCCAATCTCGAAGAATCGCTCTAACCGACAAGCCGAGGACGTCAAGCAAGCCGAAAAGCCAGGGAGGAGAGCAATATCGGTGAGGCCCAGGGAAGTTTGGGTAATCCTACACCCAAACAGGAGGTAAGAGAAAATTCTTTAAGGAAAAAGAAAAAGAAAGTGGTTGAAAGCTAAAATTGGCAGCAAACTTACCAAGTTGGCGCCGATTCTGGCCTTCAAATGACCCGGGACACTTGAAATACCTCGAACCGAGCCAACACGCTGCTTTTTCGAAGGAGGAGCCATCCTGGGTGTTGGTAGGACGATCTGGTCGTCCTAAGAGGTGTTTATATAGGGGAAATCAGTCCCGATTTGAGTCGAATTCGGATCCGGTCGAAATAGGAAACTAGGATCGAACGCGCCCCCGAAGTGGGGGTGCATAGGCCACGCCCCCAAACCTAGGGCGCGCTGGCCGCGCCCCCCAACTGAGGGCGCGCAGGCCGCGCCCCCAGTTCGGGGGCACGTTCAGTCAAATTCTTTGAAAATTCTTCAAAAATTCCATAAAAAATCAGAAAATTTCAGAAAAAAATTTTGAATCAAATTTATTTATGTTTGGTCTTTATTAAGGTCAAGTGGACATCATTGTCCATTCGAAACTAACATTTTTATGAAAGACATGAATTGATCGCGGAAACAGAAGAATGGACATGGGAAACCCCCATAACTTGCCGACTAGTATAAATGTCGTTAGTCGTGTATTATTATCTTATGCATTATTTATTGAAGACCATGAGTGTGGAGAAGACTTGACCCGAGATCCCCTTCATCAAAATCTACGACGGTCGGGTCATCTCTGATGCTCACGGATAAGCCAAAGTTGTGCTGTGCGGGACGATGGTTCCCGAATGGGTATCTTGACCTCATAGACAATCTATATCTTCAACTATTTGTTATACAAGTTTTTTCTGGTTTTCTTGAGCCCAGCATGCATCATGTAGCATTAGTTGCATTACATTTTGTTTTGTCATTGCATACATCATTTCATAATCTTCACCTTCTCACCCTAATCTTTAAACCTTTTATCCTAATTCCGATCATTCTGAATCCCACTGTGTTCTCTAAATCCCACCATGTTTTATAGTCCCACCAACCTCTCCAATATCCCACCGTGTCTGTTAATCCCACCATGTTCAGTAATCACTTTATACCTCCAAATCCTCCATCACCACTGTGGCCATTGCAACACTTCTTTGCTATTCATCCCACCATGGCAGCCAATTCTTCCCACCAAGGGCCTTCTATTTGATCATAACTTGCACCGTCACTATCTTCACGGTCTATGCTTAAACATTTGCTTTTCAAAATCTGAGATCATTCCATTCCGAAGCAAATCTTGTCTCTTGTAAGACTTAAATGAATCTAAGAGCCTGAATGTGCTCGATTAGTATTCTTTTACTTTTTCAAAACAAATCTCTTTTTAAATTTTAGCCCATCACAATATAGGAACACTGCAAAGATCGGGTTACCGGCTGATGATGAACATACGAACCCATGTTTCGGGGACTCCCCACCACGTTGGGGGTTGGCTATTCTTCTCTCGTTCCATTGGCACATCTCTTACCAATCGAACATAGGAAGACTTAATGAAACAAGGCGGTTAACAAAGATACTTGAAGAGATTCGTCTTGCCGAATCTGGTCATTAAGCGTGTCTATATCTACACCTTGATGCCACCTTTTCAGCCCATCACCATTTCACTCCACTACATTCCACTACGATCCATCTCGCTTTGCTATGCTTTCTCTACGTTTCACTTCGCTCCGCTACATGCCATTCCCTTGCAAAGCCGACATCAAGGCGAGGCAAGCTGTAGACACGCAAAATTGGCCTGATTCGGAGCCCCAAACTCTTATTCCATAGGCTATATTCTTATTTGACCGTTACCTGATTCAGATTACCTCGTGGACATGAGCTATGGACATTGGTGGAGCCCCTTGTGAGTTGAGAATGGACCAATGATTTCCGGAATGATGCGGAAACCTTCAAGCGAGAGGCGCACATGAACTATAAAAACACGAAGCCTGCTCGATGAATCGACCTTGAATGGTCCATAATTGAAAGTCTCGGGAGTCCTGCATGTGTTCCGTAACATTCAGGGTTTCCGAGAAGTCATTTTGGTAGGCGTCGGTCAATGGCAGCTTTCGTTACGGCTTTTTTGATTTGTACTGATACGGCTATCCCGGACCACGTGTTAGGCCTTTTTGGTCATCACCGGGTCTTTTCGGGTCATCCGGGATGATTCTAGCCGAATATTTTCATCAATCATGGCCATACGTCCGGTTCGGTTAATTTTAGGGTTTCGCGACTTTTCCGAGTTTCAGTTCACGTTTACCGGGTTAATCTCAGATTTTTCGATGACTTCGGGTTTTCCGATCGTACCAGACTTGTTCAGTCATCATTTTAAGTCATCCCGAGTTGACCCGATATTTCCCAACCGGAACCGTGCTCTTTCGGATCTTCGCCACGGGTTTCGGCTTTTCGCGAGAGGGTAAACCAGTAGAAAGCCCCATGCAAACGTCTCAAGAGTCATGCCAGCTAGTTTACTGACTTAAGGAGGTGCGGTTGAAGGCGCTCTTTCCAACACAACAAACGGGAGCCGAATCGGACATCCCGTTTGCAAGATACGGTTCGCGGAACGCGCGCGCAGGAGAGAGAGTCTACCGCGCCCCCGCTCCCTTTGAAAAGGTAGGGCACGCCCTGCACGCCCTCAAACTGGGGGCGCGTCCTGCACACCCCCGGTTCCTTTGAAAAGTGAGGGCATGGTCAGTTTCCGAAAATCAGAAATTGCCCCGATTAGCACCTTCTAAACCAGATTTTTTGAAGGTTTCCACGGAGGATTTTCGATTATTTGTACCGCGCCCCCAATTCGGGGGCGCGTTACGTATATCAAGTCAATTTTTAGCAATTTCCAGAAGTTTCTGGCAAATTTTAACAGTGAGACGCGTACCGCATCCCAGGTTTCTTTGAAACTGCGCCCCCGAAGTGAGGGCGCGCCCTGCGCGCCCTTGGTTTGAGGGCGCGCCCGGTGCGCCCTCGTCTCCTTTGAAAAGCGGGGGCGCTGTCGGTCCAGTTTCCATTTTTTGCACCGGCTTCCTTCCCCTATAAATTGAGGGTCATTCTCAATGACCCAAGGTTAATCCCCCATGCCTAGCTCATCCAGAGGTCGTCCAAGCTCTTCTCCAAAGGCGATCCGACATTGAGAGATCGATCCCGAAGTGAAGGAGAAGGCTCCATCCAGGCGTTCTGCATCAGCCGACTTCATCGACTTTTCTAGAAAATCTGGAACTTATTTTGCAAAAGTCTTAAACATATAAGTTGTTCCTATCTTCGTCCTATTTCATCTCCAACTGACAGAACTCGATTCCGACTTGCCGTTTGTTCGTGGCGATTGCTGCACTGAGGGCGCGCATCCAGGTTCTGTTTTCTACATCCATCCACTTTCATAATTTTTACAGAGATCTACAAGAGGATTTAGGAGAAATAATAAACATAGTAACTCTTCCACTCCGAGTCTTCTATCTACTCCAAGAAATGGCACTCTATTCTGACATCGGGTTCGTCCGTATCATTCTCTGCACCAAAGTCGCGCCAGGAGGGTGCAAGGCTACCCGAACTGGCTTGTTTCAACCATCTCGGCTTCAACTCAAGCCAATTCACTTTATAAGCTTCCTCAACACACTTTATTCAGTTCATTTACTGTTTTAAAACATTTTTTAGTTCATTTGCATCATTTTTACATAATTAAAAATAAAAAAAGGGTTAGGGCTCACCCCGAAGCCGGTGAGTCCAATTCCAATTGCTTCTTTCTCATCTTCTCTCTACAGTTACGACACTTCCCATAGTTCTAATTATTTTATTTCACTTGTTTTATTGTTCTAGTTGCACAGGTCTATCAAGCTAGCTTCAGTTGGAGACTCATCTTCATCGGCCGGCCGAAGAAGAAGAAGGTTGAACCCATATCCCGATCTCCCGCGCTAAGGTACACGGTCAAATCAACTCATCTCTTATTTTTATTCCATAAAGCGGAGCCCGCGGCTCTTGGCGACCACCTTTATTTTTATTCATGTTCTAAGTTAATTCACTCCTCACTCTCCTCCCACATGACCCGAACCATCTTCGGTGCTCGAGCGACATCGTGAGATGAAAGTTCGGGGATCAATGTGAGTGTGGGACCGAGGTGAGGACCTTTTACTACTTTCCGAGTGTTTTTCGATTCACTTCCCTTTTCCCCCCTAATCAATTCCATATTTCACCTTTTATTGAGGTGCTGATCCGGAACCCATTTTTGGAGTCGACAGCAACCAGAAGATTGATGCTGAGCTGTCTCAACAGCAAGCCTCTACCTTCTCTGTGTAGGTTGAATATCCTCTTAATGAGAATGAAAAAGAAGTTGACATTGAGTTCATAGACCTCTAGCTTGCTCCCAAGGAGATTGAAGATGGTGCCTAGGCTATGGTCGACAACCTCCTAGAAATCGACTTGGGGACTCCAGATGATCCCAGGCCAACTTTTATTAATGCTCTCCTCACTGAGAAAGAAATGAACTAGTATAGAACATTGCTCTAAAAATAAAAAGATTGTTTTGCTTGGTCTTATATTGAAATGCCAGGGTTAGCTTCTGAGGTGGCAGTGCACAACCTTGCCATTCTCTTGACTATCAAACCAGTCAAACAAGTTCAGCGGTGAATGCATGCTGATTTGGAACTCAAGGTAAATGTAGAGGTCAACAAGCTTAAGAATGTGGACTTCATTGAGCTTTGCACTTATCCAGTCTGGCTATCTAACATTGTCCTTGTCAAGAAGAAGAATGGGCGGATTCTAGGTGCACATAGATTACCGGGACCTGAACAAGGCCTGCCCGAAGAATGACTTTCCTTTGTCAATTCCGGAGAACATAGTGGACATGACAATGGGACATGAGGCTCTGCCCATCATGGATGGATCGTTCAAACACAACTATATTCTGATGTCAAAGGAGGATAAGAACTTCACGGCATTCTGTACGCCCAAGGGTATCTTCAACTACAAATGGATGTTTTCAGTTTGAAGATTGTGGGGGCAACATATCAATGAGCTGTGACCAAGATCTTTGATGAGATGTTTCACGAGCTAGTCGAGTGCTATGTTGACAACCTTGTCGTCAAAACCAAAAGGCAAGCTGATCACCTTGGTCACTTGAGAAGTCACTTGAGAACAGTCTTTGATTGATTTTCCTTTATAAATTAAAAATGAACCCAATGAAGAGTTCTTTTGGAGTCTCCAATGACAAATTTCTTGGGTTCATTGTTAGGTATTGGGGTATTAAGATCAACTCTAATAAAATTAAAGCTTTTGCCTCCACCTCGGAACATATGGGAGTTGAAGCCTCTCTAGGGCAAGATTGTCTGTATTCGGTGCTTTATCTCCAACCTCTGCGGCCAGTGCCAGCCCTTCTCTAGGTTGGCCAAGAAAGGCACTCCTTTCATTTGGGATGACAGTTGTCAAGCTGCCCTTGATGGGCTAAAGCAGCATCTTCTTAACCTGCCGATGTTGGGGGTACCTGTCAAAGGTCATCCCTTAATTTTTTATATCACAACACTTGACACCTTCCTTGGGGCAATGCTCACCCAATTAAATGATAAGGTGAAAAAGCAACCACTTTATTACCTTAGTAGATGGTTGGTGGGCCTAAACATAAGTATTCTCCCATGGAGAAGATGTGCCTCACGCTGGTCTTTGTAGCTAAGAAACTATATTTTGGCTCATGAGGTTAGCTCGATATCCAAGTTCAATCCGCTTCAGTACATGTTGAAACAGCCCATCCCTACTGAATGTCTAGGAAAGTGGGCCCTGATGCTCATAGAGTTTGACATCCAATATGTCCCCCGTAAGGCTATTAAAGGTCAAAGGATGGGAGATTTCCTTGTTGCACATCCAACTCTAGAGGATTCCTTCCTCAATCTCCAATTACAAAATAAGAAGACTTTAAAAGAATCTAAATAAACATAGCAAATTAACATTAAGCACTGGAAATTGTTCTTTGATGACACTACCAGGGTTAAAAGAAGGTCGACAGGGAAACCAAGTCCCCAAGCAGGTGTGGGCATTGTTCTTCTTAGCCTTGATGGGGGTGTACTCCATGATTCATGTTCTCTCTCAGGAATCTACACAAACACTGAGGTCGAGTATGAAACACTTGTTATCACTCTAGAAATTATCCTTGACATGGGGATCTGGTGCATTCAAGTGTTCAGAGATTCCATGTTGGTAGTATAACAGATACTGGGCATCTTTGAAGTTTGTAAGCAAGAGTTGGTTCCATATTAAAGAAGTTCTATCTTCTCGACATTAAACACATTAGGAGAGGGCAAAATTCCCATGTTGATGCGTTGGCCAAGCTCACCTCCGTAATCAAGCTTCTACCAGATGGAAAGCTAGAGATTGTTGTCAAGCACCAGCTATAGACATGCCATTTTGGCCTTATTTGGAGTTTAAAACTCTTTCTCCATTGGCAATATTTCTTATTGGACCATTAAACATTAAATTGAACTACCCTTTTGGTCAAGCCGAGGAGCCTACTGAGAAATTTGAAGATGAGTTACATATTTCTAAGCAAGCCTTATCCACTTAGTGAGAACCATATCCATCCCAATGACCATTTCAAGATGATCAATCATTGATTGCCTTTTGGGTCATGACGCATCTTTCTGGTTGCTATCGAATCTTTACGATCACCACCATCTATCATATTTCAACATTCATACATAAAATACAGAGAGTTTTCTTTGTTATATGATTCAAGGAGTATCTTTTATATCTTATCATATTTTATTTGCAACAAATGGTATTCAATTCCAATCTCCCGTTTGTTTGCAACACCTCTCGGCAGTCAAATGCACAATTCTGTTCGCACACAACCCCGATCAAGATTAATGGAGTGCATGCCTAGCCATTTGGCCACATTCCTGACCCAACTCACATACTCCATTTCCTTTTTCATTTTATATATTATTTGGATAAGCTTATGGAGGCTTCATGATAAAAATTAGCACCATCAAGTAATGGCAATCCAACTTGTTATCTTGTACATCAAAACTTGCTATTTTTAGACCAGATCAATTTCCTCTTTATGTGGAGACATATTTTGAACATGAGGAAGATGGTCCATGGTTTCTCATTTATCTAGATCAGTTGGGTAAATGTCTAGAAGCTTCATAATAAAAATTAGCACCATCAAATGGAGGAAAACCAACCTATGGTCAGATATATCAAAACTTTCTATTTTTTGACTTGCTTCACCTCCTCTATAAAAAAAGACTTATTTGAATGACCTAAGTAAGAGAATACCCATCTTACATCTTACTCTTATTGTCTTCCAGCCACCTTAGGCTCTCCCAACCTTCCCAAGTTGTCCTCTCTTCGTTCCGGTGCCCAAAAATCATTTCAAAGTAAAAGAAAAGTCAATCTATACTTCATCATGTTGTTGTGCAGATCATTGGCTTATACATATTTCTGTGAGCATTTTTTTGGCTAGGCCTCCTTTATAAGAAGTGTTACTCATCAAGTTACCTTTCTTCTACGTCAAATGGGGATCAATTCTGACATCTCCTCGGCTTGTGGTGGCTTTTACACCATTGCTATGCAGACAGATCCAAAGTCTACCCTTGTCTGCCATCATTTTCTCAATCAAATTTCATACAATTCTTGATGAATTCAGCAGCTTACGTGTCTTCATATAAAATGTACCCCAATGAGTTATCTTCTATTCACAATAAGAATTATTCAATTTTGACATCTTTAGTGCCTATAGCACGTCCTGCATCAACATTGCACCAATGGTTCCTAGATCTTCACCTTCCAACATCAGATTTATCAGGAGTTCATTCCAACTTCCGGACTATCTGTGGTGATTGTTTCAACAAGGTAGTGCAATCTGGTTTTGCTTCCAGATTTTGTCCACTTCTACATCAACATTGTCCACTGCTTGCAATCTGGTTTTGCTTCCTGATTGTTTCAACAAGTCTGTACGAGCATATTTTGGAGAGGTAATCAATAGGGAAATTCTTTTTCCATAGTAACAAAAAACACTCGATTCCAACATCAGGACTTCCCATTGTGGTCTCTACATCAAAGTTATTCTAGCATACACAGAATCTGTCTGACCTAGTTGCCACTTTACCCGGGTTGTGTTATCTTTAATTACTCATATTGTTTTTATTAACTTTTCATTCACAGAATTTAGGTCATATTTCAACATCATTTTTATTTAGTTTTGCATCATCTCATATATCATAAAAAAATCATAAAAAGGGGTTAGGGCTAACCCCGAAACTGGTGAGTTTGTTTCCAATTGTTGTTTTATGTTATTGTCTTTACAGTTACTACACTTCACTCAGTTCTAACTTTTCTTTCACTTGTTTTCTTGTCTTCTAGTTGCACAAGTACATCAAGCAAGCATTGCTTAAGGACTCTTCTTTATCGGCTGGCCGAATAAGGAGAAGGTTGAACCTGCACACTCATTTTTCGCACTAAGGTTCATATGATCATCTTTTGTTTAATCTACATTCTACTTAAATTGGAGCTTGTGGTTCCTGGTGACCACTCTTCTTCATCTCTACTTCTACTTCATTTCCTCATCTATTTCTTATTCCTTTTAGTTTATTTTCTTCATACTCCTCCCACATGACCCAAACCATCTCTCTAGTGCTCGAGTGACACCGATGGATAAAAGTTTTGGGATCAATGTAAGTGTGGGACTGAGGTGAGAGTTTCCCATTTTTTCTTCACCCTTTCGAGGTGCCGACCCAGGACCTATTTTCGGAGTAAACACCAACGACTCCTCCCAGATAAAGTAGACGTGCAAATGGTTTCACCCTAGTGGAGGCTAATGCATTGAAGATAATGAAGATGCACTTGAAACAGTCGATTGGAGTCAGCCCATTATCAACTTCAAGAATAGAACTCTCCCTAAAGACCGCACTTAACACGTACATTTAGCTCAAAGGGTAGCTTTTTCTAGCTCATTTGCGAGGAGTTATATCTTATGCCAGAAAATAAAAGGATTGTCTTTTCTAGGTGCATATCCAAGAGAGAAGCCATTCAAATTATAAGATAGGTCCACAACGGGTTGTGTGGTGCTCACCAATCTAGACCTAAGATAAAAATTGCGATAAAGTTGAAGGGTTACTACTGGCTGATGATATTCACCGATTGTGATGAGTTTGCCAAGAGTTTCCATGAGTGCCAAGTTTTTAGGAATATTCCCCAATGCCTACACATAAAGTTGCAACCAACTACCCCTACCTGGCCCTTTGCCGAATGAAGAATTGACATAGTTGGACCGTTCAAGCCATCTTCTCGAAGGTCCAAGTTCATCTTACCTATAATGGATTATTTCTCCAGATAGGCTGAGGTGATAGCCACCAAGGAAGCCACAGGTGAGGTGGTGTCCCACTTTGTTCAGCAAAACATCATCTACATATATGGTGTCCCTAGTTGGATCATGTCATACAATGGGACTCTATTTAAAAATAAAAAATTCTACAAGATGAAGACTTAGGTCTATATTGATTGTGTAAGGAATCGTCCATCAAAAAATTTGGGGCAATGAAAGCAACGATTCCTATGGGTTTCTTTAGAATTGTCTCAATCAGAACCGAACGATGAAAACCAAAAAATGATCAAATCTGGTTCGAATATACCTGATAGGAATTCATATAATTTCATGGAGAGGAAGAAGATGAGCATTTCAAGCTCTTCAAACTGTTCAAATATCCAGTCTCCAACGGTATCCATACGAACTTCATCCACAACAAGTTATCCCTTCACGTCGATTTCGAGAATTTTTCTCGAATGGAGCTCCATCGGCCATGGACAGCTTATAGAGAGAGAATGAGGAAGGGAGGAGGCTAAAGATGTGATTTTCACTCTTGGCTTAATCGGGTTTGGTGAAAATCATTAGTATTTATACAAAAATTTAAATTTTTTTATAAAAACCCGAATTTTCTATAAATTATGACCTTGCTCCTGTACCTATGGATAAGCCCTTATGTGTGTGACCCACTAAGCCCAATAGCTTATTTGGTTGAGGCCTAAATAAAATAGAATAATTCTATTTAATTTAATTTAATTTGTTATCCGATAATAGATTAATCGGCCTACCAATCATGAAGGGTACAAGCCACATCCCATGATCCTAAATACCTATGGGGATAATCTTATCTCCACTGAGCCTTTTCGTCATTAGTCACCACATGGATATAAACCCTCCTCCAGTCAATGTCCCATTTGGAAAGGAGTACAGCATCGACTGTCAACTCCTTAATATACTAACTCTATAGTATCCTATACTCAGAATTGGATCAATTAAAAAACTCATTTACCAATCATCATATCTACCCATAGCCAGAGATTTGGAGCACTATTCTATAGGACATTTACTCTCACTTACTAAGAGTGGACAATCCTTTATTGTCCACTCAATTGCCTCCATCAGGTTTTCTTTGTATCTAATCCCTCGCTATACTAGATCATCTATGCGATGATCCATAAGTCAATGGTCAAAATACAAGTTCCACCCAAAAAGGCATCTTTGGTAACTCAGGTCAAAGGTCCAACCAAGCAATCATGATGATAGAAAACCCTGATGGATAGTTCGGTAAGATATCATTCAAAGTTTCTAATTTGATTAGTTTAGTGAACTCATGTAACTAATGAGCACTTGTATGTGTATCTCACTGTCTCCACACTAATGACCAATGAGATCGGTCATCCTCATCATATAAGAAGACTTCACATACATTAGTCTATCCAGATCCTTAATATCCGTCTTAAGTATCCTATGACTAGGAACATTTTGATTAAATACCTCTAGATGATCAATCTCATTATCATGATCTCATCATGATTTAATCATCATTGCATTTGATCAAGGACTTCATTATGATGTTTGCATCTAATAAGAGCTTGTAATGAAGAATTTTTCTAATTATTTGAATGAGATATTTCTAGAAATATCGAATCATATCATATATGATTGACTTGTAGGACATACATTTCTATCAGATTGGAGGACATCAACTATCTACAACCCTCAGGCAATGGCCTAGCAGAGGCTTTCAACAAGACCCTTTGAAAACTTCTAGTCAAGGTGGTCAAAAGTAAGAAAGGAAATTGGGATGATAAAATACAAGAAGCACTCTGGGCATACCGAACAGCATACAAAACCCCCACATGTTGCTCTCTATTCTCCGTCATCTATGGGAATGAGGCCATTGTTCCAATTGAGATAGGACTGGCCTCCTACTAGGTTGATGCCCATCACGACCTCCCAATCGATGAACTTGATGAAGTGCATAGGAGGTTCATGGAGCTTGAGAAGCTAGTGGGTGACAGACTCAAGGCCTACCAACATCTCATTGTTTATCAGGCCCGAATAATTTGAGCTTATAACAAGCTAATTAAAGATAGCACATTTCAAAAAGGTGACCTTGTGATGGTCAAGCAGAAGAACACCATGGCTGGTTGTCCCAACAACAAGTTCCTCCTAAATTGGATAGGCCCCAACATTGTTGACCAGATCTTCTAAGGTGGAGCCTATGCAATAGTGGACAGCAAGGGGGAGACTCTATAAACATCTCAAGAGATACTACGCTTTTGACCACAAGTTCCATGCAGGCGCCATCAACAATGGAAGCTGAGTCCTTTCTTGCTTCTCTAAAAAAATGATAATAAAAATGGGCTTAAAATTGAGATTCCCAATGGACTTGGTTCACCAAACACCATGGGCGACCAAAAAATATGTTAGAACATCCAGTTAAGGTAAAAACCTAAAAGGGCACCTTGGGCAAAATTAGATGACCTTGTTGTGTGAAAATCTTACAATGGGACGCACAGGCAAAATTGGAAAGGGGTCACCTTAGGTAAAAACTCTACAAAGACACAGTCAAGTTGATAAAAAAGCAAAAAAAAAATCAATAAATTAGGGCGAGCCCCCAACTTAACAAGGTGAGTGGGTTCATCACCATAATTTTATTAGGGAGGAGTTCTGAGTTGTCGATGGCAAAAAAGTTCCCATAGTCTCATCTACCTTGTAATAGATATATGCCAAGGAAACCATACCTAAGGCGATGAGGAAGACCACCTCCCGCCAATAAAATTTGAGAGAAGTTCCCACACTCCACCTTGGAAGGAACAAAGGGTAAAACCCAACTTTGCTCTCACTCATTCTTGCCTCTTTAGTCATTCTTTGACCATGGCAAACCTACCATCTTGATCATTCCAATCCTGATGGTCTACAAAGACTTCATCTGGTCTTGGCTATTTAGTCCGCATGACCAACAAAAAAACATTTCCTAGTCTTGGCTATTCAGCTCCCATGGCTCCTAAAAATTTCATACTATCATAACCCTCCTTGTTTATGTAGTTTTGAAATTAATGTCAATCTTCAGGTCATACCATCCTAATCATTCCGGTCTAGTTGGTCCACAAGTCTTCATGTTGTCTTGACTATTCCAGTCTTGATGACCTACAAAAAAAACACATCTTCAACACTTTCACCATCCTAGCCATACTGGTCTAGGATGACATAAAACTTTTGCTACCCTAATCATTTCGATCTTGGTAGTCTATGCAACTTACTACCTTGACCATTCGTTCTTGTAGCTCCAAACAACGCTACTATGAATACTACTTTGGCTTTACATAGCCCATGCTTGCCCCTTGGAGGTCTTTACTTCCACCCTTTGTGCGACATTTTCAAAAGGTCAACTCCTTTGTGGCTCCCTATTGGCCCCATTGTGGCTCTCAAACTTTGCTCATTAGGCAAGATTGAAGCCCCATTGTGTTAGCTTCACAAACCTTTATCAAACCCCCAGGCCAAGCTGTCTCCTGCACTTGGACTAGTCTCATCTTCATTAAAACCCCCCTTTGTGTTGGTTTTATAAACTTAATCAGACCCCCCATACCAAGTTGCCTTCTGCACTTGGATCAGTCTTACCTTTATTGAAACCCCCATTGTGTTAGTTTCAAAATTAAACCCCCATGCCAATTTACCTTTCGCACTTGGATTGGTATCATTTCAATTGAATCTTCCATTGTGTTGGTTTCACAACCTTCATTAGACCCTTATACCAAGTTGCTTTCCACACTTGGATTGGTCTTACTTTGTTTGAAACTCCCTTCTATGTCAGTTTCAAAATCTGACCCTCATGCCAAGTTGTCTTATCTTACTTGAAATCCCCTTTGAGTTGGTTTTAGGATTCGATCATCATGCCAAGTTGACTTTCACACTTGGATTGGTCTCATCTCAATTGAAACTCCCTTTGTGTCAGTTTCAAATTTTGACCCTCATGCTGAGTTGCCTTTGGCACTTGGATTGGTCTTATTTTATTTTGAAATCCCTTTGAGATGATTTTAGGATTTGCCTTTCATGCCAAGCTACCTTTTGCACTTGGATTGGTCTTATCTATTTTAAGAACCCCCTTTGTGTTGGTTTCACACCCTTTTGGATTAGTCTCTCATGCCAAGTTGCTTTCTGCACTTGGATTGGTCTTATCCTTGTAAGGAACCCCCTTTGTGTAGGTTTCTCCACTCATCTAGTTGAAGCCCCTTGATTGGTTTCATGACTTTGGTTGGACCCCCATGTCAAGTTATCACTAATATTGACCTGGTTCATTCTTCTTGCATATGGCTTGAGGGAAGCTTCAATTCCCTACACGAAAAAAAAGAAGAGACTAAAAAATAGAGAGAGAGAGAGAGAAAGAAATTAAAGAGAAAAAAAACTGGCTAGAGTGAAAACCTAAATGGGTGATCTAGGAAAAATTAGGTAACCCAGCTACATGAAAACCTCTTCGGAGGCAAAACATCAAGATGAAAACTGTCCAGGTGAAAATCTCACAAGAGACAGTTGGATTAGTAAAAAAAACAAAAACAAAAGAGTGACTCATTTAGAGAGCTTGCATGTTGGGGAGCATGCAAGAATTGACACCATTAGATGTGCCTATTGAATAGAAGATGGGCAACTAGATAGAAACGAAATCAAGGTTGGTCATGTGTAAAGGCCCAAGCCCTTCCCAGTCCTAAAGAAGTTTATACAACAGAGGTAGCACAATAAATAGATTGCCAAGGATAGAGGAACAAAAGGCCAAATGTCAACCTACATGGGTGGTCCCTCCTTGACTCCCGTCTCCAAGACATTGCCTATGAGGGGTATTTGTTGGTGCCAAAATTTTCTATATAACTCGCTTAACACAAATTTGAGAAATATTGATGCCAGTACGGAAAATCTAACCCAAATTTGATAAAATAAGCCCTAAATGATGTGAACAGGCTTTGAAAATGTCTCTCTATAACTTAATAGATTAAAATGGCAAGATAATGTCCTCATTACATAACCTCAGTCGAGAGCTTCGCAACGGTGCCCAAAACATGGAAAACGGACACTAAAAGGATAAGATGACTATTTTGCCCCAGACACTTTGGAACAAGTTGGGACTCTATCATAGAAATCCAACTACACCACATTTTTAGTGTCAGATAGAGTTAGAAACATGCTCGAAATGGATTGAAAATCTGACCAGCAGTTGGAAAGATATGTAAGGAATATCAAATTTGGCCAAAGTATGTATTAAATAACACCAAGGGCATGATGGTCCAAACAATTTTCAAAGTAGCCTATGGGCTAAAATTTTCAATTTCCGGATCCTTGACTATAGTCTTGGAAATATTGATGCATTGAAATTAAAATTTGGCCAATGGAAGAATTTGATTGCATCTAATTACAGTTTACGACATTATCAACGACTGAGATTGCACCAATCAAAAAATTTAAAAAAATCAAAAGATATGATGCAATTCAAGGCATCATAGTCACACATCTTGATGGTGCACAAGATATATAGTCATCATAGGTTATCCTATATTTTTATGATTTAATTCTAGGTGTGTTTAAACAATTTTTGTCTAAAATTAATGATAGTTATCAGAACAAGAGCATCTAGATGGACGAACCGGATTGAGGTTCATATCCTTTATCCAGCACATCATGTCTGGCCAAAATTTCTTCATCCACACCTGATTTTGGTGAAATTCAACTTTTCCCACACTCTTCTTTTGGCTGAAACTCTTTTGGTTAAAGACTTCTTCATGGAATAGGACTCTTGCTCTCTCTTATCCTATCTTCAATATATCATTATCTCCATAGGCATTATCTTCATATTAATTCAACAATATCCTTGACGAATCATCTTACCCTATCAGATGACCATCATATGGCCAAACTTTAGCCTTTTCTCATCAGCCATGTGTGCTCAACACCCTACAATGTAGGAGCTAGTGCGCCAGCTACTTACCTCACATACACCTAGCAAACAAGAAGTCTTCTTACATTAGGACTCTCCCCAACTGACTTATATCCATATCTCATCTAAGCCTTATCATCTGGCTGAACCTCAGCTCATTCCCAGCTGGTGTGTGTGCGCATTCACCTAAAAGATAGGGAAGGGTAAACCAGATTTCATCTTACACCCATCAGATGGTTAAGTCTCCTTTGTCCAATTAAAAGTCTTGTAAAAATATAACTCTTTGAGAATTAGGACTCTCAACCCCTCAGCCTCATTCTCATCTATATCTAGCCTTGGCCACACCCAAGCTCAGCCCACCTGTGCGCTGGCCCTGCTCCTCTCTCCCCTCACCAGCTCTATCAAACCTCAGCCCTCTTCCCCCTCCTCTGTGGTGTGCCATATTCATCAGAAAGTTTCAGCACATGAAGAAGGAGAAGAAGGACAAGAATAAAGATGATATCAAGAATTGGAGCAGCAGCAGCACCTGCTGCAACAATTGTGCACCAATCTTCAGTAGATTCTGCACTAGTTCCATCTTCAGTAGCAGCTGGCCTCTCCATCCTCTGTGTGGCCTCCAGTAACAATAAGCATCTTCAGGTCTCTTCCAGTATCACCTACAACCAAGGAGAAGAAGAAACAATGAGAATAATGCTCCCTCTAGTGGCTGGTGCGCCAACCCCATCAGTAGCACCTGCAGCTTCCCTCTTCCTCTGTGCTGCCTCCATTCAAATTTCACCAAGAGTTGTAACAAAAGTAGGTAAGGAGAAGATGTAAACTTCATTCCTCTTCTTTTCCTCTTTTTTCTCTTCTTCTCGGCTTTCTCTTTGTCCATTAATAATGTCTCCAGCCACAACCCCATTACCTCTCCATTTAGGCTATCCAAAGAGCACCTCTGATGTCTCAAACCAGGCTAAGTTCAACCCTCACCATATATGTCCCCAAGTAGGTCAGAGATCAGTCCAATTGGACACCCTTTTTTGCCCTTTAATCAGACCTTTAGACATGCCCTTTATAGCCTAGGTTCATTCCTCTTCTCCCGTCACATATCCAGGCTCCAACAACAGCCCATGTTCGGCCATCATCTTAGCCACTCCATCAGCCCCATTTTGGCCACCTGAATAGGCCCCCAATCAGTCTGTTGTGCTGTCCCTTATTTGGCCATTGTCCAGCCATAAGTGATGCGGGACGGGACCGGGGGTCCCATGGATACCAAAATAATCTAACAGTATAACCCAGCAGATAAAATGCCAAACAGAAAATAACCAGGAACCAGCAAACTGATATGAACCAGCAGGTAACAGACCAAATATGAACAGACTTCCAACAGTGTTAAACTCAGATCATAACCCAACAGTATAGCAGGCAATTTCAAAGATCAGAAGTGCTAAGAACCCAGCAGTTTAAACCGAACAGATTATGCAACTGATCATCATAACAGTGTCAACCAGTACAGGGAGGATATATCAATAGCACACAATCTTCATGAAAATTATAAGCAAATCAACAGTCATGAGAGCAGTAGATACAGGGGCCTTGGCTCAGATTATGATCATCACAGCCATAATTGGAATCAGTGAAACCAGTATATCAACAAGTAAAATTTTAGGAGTCTTCCCGATAACTATACCGGCAACTAATTAAAGCTACCAAGGCAAGTTTTTTTCTTTGGTTTCATCATCATTTTTCATTCAGAAAATGTAGGTAGGATCACACATGTCTGCCGTTCTCTTTAGCTATGTACTGTTGCCAGAAGCTGAATATCTCTTATGAAAAATCAAGACCGCGGTAGACAAATTGACTGGAAATAATGGTAACAGGAAACAAATTCTAGCAAACCAGAAAATCAGCTAACTGTGACTGGAAGTGGACCAGTCTCGACGATCATCAAATGTCAATGAATCTTTATCAACAGTATCCGTTTACTTGACTCCACAAAGAATGGCAAGGTAGTAGAAATGACAGATCCAGATTAACCAACAGAATAAAGAATGCCAGATCCAGACTGGAACAAGGACCAGTCCCTATTTGCGTAAAATAATAGAATTCCAATGTAACAGTAACTTGAAATTTCAGATCCTGTAGCACTCTTCTTTGGATCTGAAGACGGACCAATAGCTCAATCTGGAATTAATCAGTAGTCAAAACTGTACTGAATCAGTTCGATGAGAAGCAGTCGAAACCAATAGAAAATTTCTGTATCTTCAGGATTTGAATCCCTCAACAATCGTGTAATCGAATAGGACATCTACGATCCATGTACTTAGTGAAAATAAGAGCTAAGCTCAACCGGATCATCGAAAACATCCAGAAGTTAATGTAATCTCGGAAATCGATCGATGGAAGTTGAAAACTGAGCACAACTTCTGAGCAATGATATAGCAACTATTTAAAGATCGGGAATAGCTATGTAGAGCTAAACCAGATCTATCGGATTTCCGTCGAATCCCATTCTTAACCAAGATCAATGTAATATCTGTCAAGAACACTATTCTGGTGGCATAGATCTGAAGATCCAGAAGAGCAAAGGATGACGAACTCACAAAATAGCACTGACCTTAGTCATTTGCTTATACAGGGATCGCAAGATATATCCAGAGTATGTAGCAAATCCTTCGTCATTGGCCAAGAGACCTCAGACAGTAATATTCAGCAGCCTCCTAAAGCGGACTTAGCATATGCACAGCCAACGAAACGGCAACAACGAGGTTTCATCTCCCAAACAGGAATGAACGAAACTTCGGCTACCAGGAGTGTCGACATTGAAGCAAGCTCATGACCGTACCAGAATGAAGAAATACAGTCGCACAAAGAAATCACCTCAGGAGCTCACAGATCAACCGGTTCAGAAGATAGAATAGGAATGAGCTATCCTCAAGATGTGAAGGAGGTAAGAACTTCCGTAGAAATCAGAAGATGGATCCAACGGAAATGAAGATCTAGACAAACCAGTAGATCTGAGAAAAAGAAGTCGAACTTCCCAAAAACACTCTTCGTTTTCCCCATCGGAGGTAGGCGATCCAGAAGAAGAACGAAGAATGCGCTAGGGTTTGCCGCCGGGAGAGAACGCGGGCTAGTTGCTCGCGAAAGAGGAAGAAGATCCGGAAGGACTCCCGCACTGGGGTTCTCCGCCGGAAGGAGTTCCAAAGTGCAGACCAGCCATCCACCGCCGGGAGAGATCGCAGGCCAGCCGCCGGGAGAGAGTCGCGGGCCAGCCACTCGCGAATGAAGATGGGAGAGAGAGAAAAACCCTCGCGGGTTAAGTCAGTCGCACAGGGGCAAAACCGAGAATGAAAAACAATCAACGGGCAATTCTTATTCAAACGTATATCATCTCCTCTTTACAATGGGGTCCGGGTCCAATTTATAGGATCCGGCGATGTCAAGACAACATAAAAAAATGTATGAAAAGCCATGTAAAAATAGAAAAATACCAACTAATTACCTGAAATGCTTATAAAGTCCAAAAAAATGACTAGACAACATATAAAATTCCTAAAATTTGGAAAAATTATTTAGATGGACCTAATATCTATCTAAATTTAAAGTTTACATGAAATTTTAAATCTATTAATCGGTTCTTGCGTCCCGATTTGATTATCAACATGAATCGGTTATTGACCCTCGATTTGATTCCCATCAATAAGACACCTCAATTCAGTCCTCAATCAGGCTCCCTTTGACTGCCCTTAAACATGTCTTCAAGTAGGCTCTCATCCAACCTCCTGAACAGCCCCCCCCCTTGTGTGCTCATAATTAGGTACCCTTGCTGGCCACTTGTTAACCTTTCACATAGCCCTTGTACATCCCCAATCAGACATTTTAAAATGCCCATCCAAACAGCCCATTTGCTGGTCCTTAAAGAGCACCTATTAAGGCCACCTTTGCTGGCCTCTAAACAGGTCCCAAATGAGCCCCATTGTGGCCCCATTTCTGTCCACTCATACGGCAATCATGTACAACCTTCAATCACCCTCTTTTTAATTCATCAAAACAACACTCGTTTGTCTTTAAATTTGCCCTTTGTGCAGTCCCTTAGAAGCCCCCTTGTTGGCCTTTTCTAAATGGCTTCCAAATCAAGTTCAACTTCGGCCCCTTTGAGGCTCATTTGCACCAACACCTACTGCTACATGAGTTTACATAATCAAGTTTGAACATGAATAAGAACTCAATCCAAACTTGAGTTTGAGCTATATTTGGACTCGTTTATGAAAATCAATCCTAGCTCATTTATGAGAAATAGAGCTTGATTTAAGTTCTATTATGAAATTTAAATTTAAACTCATTTATAAAGTTGAAATGCAAGCTTAAGCTCAAATTTAATTTAATTTAATTTTGTTAGATATTTGATTGAATAATATATACTTTTTAAGAATTATTAATTTATTTTTAAATAATTAATTTAGTACTTAAATGAGTAACTCCCAAGTTTTATCAAGTCAAGTAGGGATCAGCTCATATCGGCTCATTTATGAGCGAAACTTTATTTCTTATCTATGATTTCGAACATAAATGGGATTGATTAAGTTAGATCATGTTTTATTTTATTTTATTTGCAAAAAAAATTAATTAAGACTAAATCATGATTATCTCTACTTATCAACTAACCAAATAGGGGATAAGAAGTTAAAGATGAAATTAAAAGTGTGATTTTTCCGTGTAAATCTTCTTATGTGCAGCAACCTTTCAAGAAAACATAATCATAAGATCCATTTTTTTTTCTAGGAAAAGTGAAGCCAAGTAATAATGCTTTCAGTGACTGAAGCATAGTGTGTAGGCTTTCTCACCCACAAAAAGGTAGGCGGATAGCATTTTGAGGAAGAGGTTTCTGTTAACGTCTCCACAATAATGCAATATGTGGCTATCCAGTAGGGCCGTAAATGGGTCGGATTCGGTAGCGGATTCACCAGAATCCGATTCCGATTCCGATAAGGGTTAAGGGGTTCCGATTCCGATTCCGATAATTTCGGAATCACTATGTTCCGATTTCGATCCGATTCCAATTCCGTTATCGAAATCAGAACCGAATCCGATAAAATCCGAAATACATATTAAATATTAAATTTTATTTAAAAGTGAGTCAATAATTTACATATAATTAATAAATTTTGATATAATATTCTTTAAATTTTATTTTTATTATTTTATCAATTTATATATTATATTTTATAAGTTATTTAACTTAATTTAATTTAATTTAATTTATATATAATTTTTTTTTTGAAATCAGATTAACGGAAACGGAACCAACTGTTTCCAATTTCGATTCTGATAAGTTACCGGAATATCCGATTCCGATTCCAATAGCTTATAGGATACAGGAACAAGTTCCAAACCCGTTAATTTTTATTGAAATCGAATAGAAATATCGGAATATCGGATTCCGTTTACACCCCTACTATCCAGTTACATACTTTTGTCAAAAGAAGTAAGAAATATTAAATTTTTAGATACCATTAACAAGGAAATATTTTTAAATTGAATCTTAAATTTGAATTTGGAATATGTGCATTTACATTTGTTCAGGACACATTTTATTGAAGCAAGTTTTATTTTTGTCTTAAACATAAGAGAAAGGGATCGAACTAGTTTTACGAAAATAATAAATTTTTAACATATATAAAATTAAGTTAAAAAATTAATTTTATTTTTATATGTTTTATACACTAGTGAATACAAGACTAACATTGTCTATATTAAAATTA
Source organism: Cryptocoryne crispatula var. balansae (assembly GCA_036172225.1). Taxonomy (NCBI): domain Eukaryota; kingdom Viridiplantae; phylum Streptophyta; class Magnoliopsida; order Alismatales; family Araceae; genus Cryptocoryne; species Cryptocoryne crispatula. The sequence continues at coordinate 40,305 of JAYDZW010000046.1, forward strand.
TTTAAAAGCAATAAAATACATAATATGCTAAATTTAAAGGAAAAAACAAAAGTTGTAACAAGAAAATAAGTTTATTGAAAAAAATCATTCTTGATATTTACGAAAATATTTTAAAAGTCAAATGATTGTAAAGATTGTCCTCAAAAACAATCTTCAAGCAACCAAATAAAAAATTGTGTTTTCAATTTGCAAATAAATTTTCCTTGAAAGTTATTTTATTTATATTTTTATTTGGAAAAAATTAATACTCGATCACTTTCCAAGGATTCCGTTTAACGTCCCTGTGTTCCAAGAATCTTTTACCTGCTGTCAGCGATTTTGAAATCTGCTCAACATCCGCTCCACCGTTTGAGAGACCATCCAACACTTGTGTAATATTTCAGGTTTTTATAAATTTAATCAGGTGATTATCATATTATTTTAATTATTTACGTCGTGTGCTTAAATTATTTTAAAGTATCTATATAGATAAGTAGGTATTCTTTTCAATTAATTATTTTATATCTTACTAGTTTAATAAATAATTCTATTAGATGTTAATTAATTGTTTAATATATATTTTCTATTTCTTATATATATTCTCTTTCGGTACCTTAGTTGCACCGCCATATTCTCGACGCCCGGCCGCCTTCTCGTCTCGCCGACGTCACCGCCAATCCGAGCGACCGGGTCCACGCACGCCCCCGCCCCGGCCATCCAATCTTCGCCTGTGCTTTCCCCGCCGACCGACTGTTGAGATTCAGAATAGTGATCCAAGATGACCTGGACATTCAGGTTGTACACATGTAATATTTTTGTACTGTTGTACGTATACCTGTCATATATATCTCATATATATAAATATATTGAGTGAGATGCGGATATGAGAAAGTTTTCCCGCTCTTCCCTTTTCATCACTTCTCTCTGTTTCTGCCACTAGTGATCTGCGTGATTCTTCAGGAGTTCGAGAAGCAGAAGATCTTCATTCTTCAAATCTACATCTCTAAGTTGGTATTAGAGTAGGTTCAGTTCTTATCGGTATGGATGAATCTCTGAATGTCATTTCTGCCACTTCTTATGTATCTCAGCTTCCATTTGCTACTTCATCCTCTTCTCTTTTCCATTCAGTTCCAAACATCTCTCATTGTGTTTCCGTTAAACTCAATGGAGACAATTTTATGCTCTGGAGAGCATAGATTTTACCATTTTTACATATGTATGATTTAGTTGGATTGGTTGACTGTTCTGTTCCGTGTCCAACTATGCACATTCCAGATCGTTTGGATAGTTCGAAGTTGTCACTTAATCCAAATTATAAAATCTGGAAGCAATTTGATAGTCTTGTTAAGGAAGTTCTATACTGCAAGAAATGTCTTGTTCAATGAACATTCATTTCCTTACAAACTTCTTACTCAATCGGATTCAGAAAATATTTTTACACCTGTTATCACACTTCCGAAACCTGTTACTACTGTTGGTATATCTTCTTCTTCTGGGATGTCTGCTAATAATGATTTGGAGACTTCTACTTTTGGGTTACAGCATTCTTCATCTCAGTCTACTTCAGATTCTGCCAGTATGTCTCCTGTTGTTTCTTCTTCTACAGCATTGTCGCCTTCTGCTTCACCTGCCAATGTGACTACAGATTCTGGACTATCCAATTCTGTTTCACCTCCCATGAAGTTTAGGTCCCTCAATGACATTATGAAATGTCTTGATCCGAAAATTGTCACTACAAGCAAATATGCTTTGTCTGCTGTCAGTCAAGTTGATTTAGAACCTACTTGTTTTACCATGGCTAATAAACAAGAGTGTTGGCGTCATGCTATGTCTGAAGAATTCTCTGCTTTACAGAGGAATGGTACATGGGTGCTTGTTCCTCCTCCTTCTAATGTGAATATAGTGGGTTGCAAGTGGATATATAAGATAAAAAAGAATTCAGATGGTACTATTTCTCGGTATAAGGCCCGCCTTGTGGCTAAGGGATTCACTTAGGAATATGGTCTGGATTACACTGAAACTTTTAGTCCGGTTATAAAGCTTTCAACTATTCGGTTAATTTTGTCGATTGCCATTTCTTCATATTGGGTTATTAGACAACTTGATGTTAATAATGCCTTTCTTCATGGCATTCTTGAAGAAGACAAATATATGGTGCAACCTCAAGGTTTTGTAGATCCAGCTAAATCACATTTTGTGTGGAAGTTGCTTAAATCCTTATATGGGCTAAAACAAGCTCCTAGAGCTTGGTTTTTCAGATTATACACTCATTTTTATCTCTTGGATTCAAAGCCTCAGTTTGTGATCCATCTTTGTTCTTGTTTTCCAAGAACAATGTCATCATTTATCTCCTTGTTTATGTGGATGATATAATAGTGACTGGAAATGATGGTCATTCTATTCAACGGTTAATACATAATCTGGCTACTCGATTTTCTTTGAAGGACCTGGGTAATTTGAGTTACTTTCTTGGTATTCGTGTGCATAGAACTTCTTCTGGTCTTTTATTAAGTCAACAACAATACATTTTGAATCTTCTTAAGAAGTCAAATCTTATGGATGCCAAGCCTCTATCAACACCAATTGCTCCTCGAACTGTCTTATCTAAGCATGATGGCAAACCCCTTCTTGATCCTATGTTTTATAGGAACATTGTTGGCTCTCTTCAGTACCTTATTGTTACACGGTCGGATGTTGCTTTTGCCCTAAACAAGGTGTGTCAATTCATGTCTCAGCAAATGGAGAGTCATCTTATGTTGGTTAAGAGAATACTTTGGTATCTCAAAGCCACTTATAATTATAGCTTTCTGGTTCAGCCATCAATTTTCAATTTACATGTTTTTTCAGATGCCGATTGGGCTGGATGCCCAGATGACCACCGGTCAACCACTGGTTTTGGGATCGATATTGGAGCTAATCTCATTAATTGGATGGCTAAGAAGCAGAAAACCATAGCTCGTTCTAGTACAGAAGCTGAAATGAGAGCAATGCTTTAGCAGTTACATAACTTATTTGGACATTACAACTACTGAAAGAACTTGAATTTCCCATGGATCAACCTCCCACAGTTTGGTGTGGCAATGTATCAACCATTTATCTTATTGCTAATCTAGTTTTCAAGGCAAGGACAAGACACGTAGAAGTTGATTTTCATTTTATAAGACAACTTGTACAAGAGAAGGCAATTACAGTTCAGCACATTTCAAGCAAAGATCAGATTGCAGATGGGTTTACTAAACCTCTTGGTGTCCATGATTTTGAACTTTTTCGTTACAAGTTAAATGTCATACCTCCACTTAACTTGCGGGGGGATGTTGAGATTCAAAATAGTGATCAGGATGACCTGGACATTCAGGTTGTACACGTGTAATATTTTTGTACTGTTGTACACCTGTCATGTATGTCTCATATATATAAATAGATGGAGTGAGATGCAGATACCTCAATTGAGGAAGTTTTCCTGCTCTTCCCTTTTCATCACTTCTCTTTGTTTCTGCTACTGGTGATCTACGTGATTCTTAGGAGTTCGAGAAGCAGAAGATCTTCATTCTTCAGATCTGCATCTTTAAGTTTGACAGTCACCCGCCCAACCCCGCACGTGCTAGCATCAGTTGCCGCCTTGTCATCCCCGCCCCGCCGCGTCAGCCGGAGCCCAACACTGGTCAACGCCGCGAACCGCTCGCCTTCTTTCGGTTGCCCCTCGCTGCATGCGTCAGCACCTCCGGCACCAGCGCGCGTCGTCAACCAGACGGCCTGTGCAGCACTCTCGCGAGCGGCCGCCGCCCCACCGGTCGCCGTCCCACCCCCGTGCAGCGCCATGCGCCAGCCCACCTCCCACCGTGCACCATCTCCCCCGCACGCCGGTGTGCCTCACCCTCTCCACCACCCTGAGCTCTTTCTCTCTCCTATATTTTTTTCTCTCTCTATGATATTTCTTATACATCTCTCTTATTTATTCTTCCTCTTTCTCTCATGATCTGATAGTATATCTCTATATTTCAACTCCTTATTTTCAGCAACCTTGATAGAAGAAGATACTTTATTTGAGTGGTTCCGTTTCATTAAAATGGTATCATGTTCGGTTGCCGATTCCTGATTTCTCCAATGTCAATTCGGTAAGTACCCTTGACGTATCTACTTTCATTAAAATTCATATATTAAATTATTTATGATTTGTAGTGATTATTATTGAGTTAATTAACTGGGTTAGTATTACATGTTGCAATTAATTAGTATGATTAGCAGCGTTGTTTTCCTTGTATGTAATAGGGACCTTGCTAGATGGATTTTATGATTTGTCTACGGCATGATAGTGGGTTGATTTGTGATTGATCATATTCCCTTTTAGTTTAATACATTCCTAGCTAGTTGTTGTTATCTTTTCGAGTTAACCCTACTATATATATGGGATGATAGGTTAATAAGATTTGATAATGTTTAGCTACCCTTATTAAATCTGATTTTGGCTATATTATGTCACTAAACCAAGTGGCTGTGTCTGACTGGGGTCTGGTCATATCATGTTTGGTTGGCTATTTGATATGGTATCATGTTATCTTTATTTATTCTTGTCATTTTATAGTTCTAGCATCATGAATAGGTCATGGCATGATTATGTAGATGCATGATGCACTAAAATATAAATGGAAGACAACTACACTGGACTAGTTAGTTGTGACCCGAGGGCAGTGAAGGTTAGAATCATCTAGTACATCCTTCGATCCTAGATACTGCGGACATCCTACGTGCCACCACTACCTAGGTGCACTTTGGGATTTCACTTAACTATATGGTACTGCTATATATGATAGATTTGGTGTTAGCTAGTTTAGGTGGCAAGACAACACATTCCTTGCCAATAAGAAAACTATTAGAGGATATGTGCATATATTGCATGTTGCTGTGAATATGATCTTTCATTAGAGGATAGGTGCATTTATTGCATGATATTTTAAAGGTGGTCTAGTGATGTGTTATATTGTCAATTATCAGGTTATGTTGTATGGTGTATGCATGGTCTATCTCATTTATAGTGATTATATCATATAGAGCATATAGTTGGTGTTCATGCATTTTGTTATCCCTTTGATTCAGGTTGTTTTCAGGTGCATATAGGTGCTAATTGGTCGACTTATAGGGGCTAGTCAGTGTGATTATAGGTGCTAGTTGGTAATGTAAAACATGTGAATTAAGTCAAATATTTAATGTATCGATTAGTTCTATACTTGTATATAATTAGTGTAGGTCTGGACATCTATATAATTAACATCTATGGCCGTTGGGCTATCCGATTTGGCAGATGATGGAGTGTCTACTGAGTCATCGTACTCATTCCAATCCTCTTATCAATTTTTTAGATAATCAGGTTTAGCACATCAGAAACTTGATAGTTCGATTTTCAAGAAGACAATTGAATGATCCTTATGTCTTAGATGGTACATAGTTTGGTTAAGATTGTAGCATTAGCAATGTATATAATTAGAATGTGTAGATTTATGAGCTGGACCTTGTTCGTCTTCATTTTTCCTAAATCGATGTATTTGAGGGGTTAATGTCACAACCCAGAATTTAAATAACATAACCACAGATATGCAGCGAAAAATACACAATGTCGTGACAGTGGGATGAAACACAACACTTGGATTCCATAACCCAAATAAACATTCTACAAAACCTCCATTAAAGTCAAAATGATTCATGAAATTCCAAAACTCAAACTTAAACAATCTTTTTCATAAGATCCATCAAAACAAGAGAATAGAACCATACTATTAAGTCTAACAACATTCTTGCTTAAAAACAACCAAGAACAACTACCTAAGTAGAGAATATCAATCATCTCCAAGTGCAAATGACTCTGATTCCTTTGGTTCCACCTGAACCTCATCTTCAAGCTCCTAAATCTTCAAAACCTGTTGAAAAGTTTAACCCACAATGGGGTGAGTCCGGGGACTCCGTAGGATTTATACCCATTTCTTGCCAATCGGATAACTAACATATAATCAAGCAATGATAGATAACATATCTTAATTGAGATGTAATACAAATGTATATAATGTCTTCTATATTAATCTCACAACCCATATCCAAACCATGAATTAACATTAAGGATAAGATTATGCCAAAAGACCATACTAACTAGACAAATATCAAATAAATGACCTTAAGACTTAACTTAACATGACAAAAACAAAATGAGACAAATCATATTTTTCTGACATGATATGATTTAACATCTATACATGACACACAAGTAACATAATTCTATATTCTTTCCAAAACACATAGCCAAATAGCATGGAATTAGTGGTCTTGCTTCTATGTACAAAATACATTTATCAACTCAAATATATATAACAGTAACATATAATAAGCTAGCCCAAAGTGCACCTAGGTAGTGGTGACACTAAAGAAAAATCGCTGTAATCTGAGATCTGTGGGAGAGCCAGATTCATCTAAGTTATCCGCTGCCCATGGGCAATTGACTAAGATAGGCTGGTGCAGCCTTCATAGCACGTCATATCAAGAGTTCATAACATAATTTCAAATCATGACATACTTGACTATACCATGCATATACGACATAACCATCTAATTTCATAACTCTTCATGCAAGACATAACATTCATAACAAACTAGACAAGACATATGTAACCCAACTTGGTTGACATATTCTAAATCAAACCTATACCACACTTGACCATATGAACATAATCATATCATGCATGACATAATACATAATCTGAAACCAGACTAATCAAAATTTACATGACCTACACACATGTCATGACAAGCCGAACTAGACACACACTTAATTACATATACACAACAATTAAATTAAATCAAGCTTGGCATAAACTAAAAAAATTAAGTTCTGATGTAATCAACCATAATTTGACATAAACAAGTATAAAAGGTATAATTTGATGACCTATGATTTTTCCAAGTTTACACATAATTAACTTTCACTTCTCGTTCCAAACTAGTATATAATCACTTACATAATTTTCATAGAATCAAATCTTATAACAAAGACTTATACCCAAGCATAACATGCTAAACATGTTGCATGATATACAAAATACCACTTTTAAATTTTTGATTTCAAAGATTTTGAGAAAATTATTAATTACAAGTTCAAAGTCTAAAACTAGTCAACTTATGATCCATAAGTTAAATCATGCATATTGTATTATCCAAATGAGGCCAAATACATAAACAAGCTTGAGAAACCTACCTGAAAGCTTTTGTGAATTTTTCAGAATTTTTTGGATTTTATACTACTTTTTTGGCCTTCTCTTTGATTTATGCAATTAATAAATAAGGAAATTCTGAAAATGTTGGACTGGGCGGTTGGATCGGGTTTGAACCGGCTTCTGGACCAAGCTAGACCGGGTAGGTGAAGAAGCTGGGCTGGCGGCCGGGCCGGGCAGTCGGCTGGGAGTGGTCGACCGGGCGCGTACACGCGCTCGCGCATTCGCACGGCCGCACTCGCAGGAACGAGGTGGCCGGCTGAGCTCATGGTGGCCCTCAACAATGACAGGGCGGCTCCCGACGATGGTGAAGGGCGGTAGTGACACTATCCACGACGGTGATGGCGAGGGGGGGCGAAGGCTGGGAACAGCGGCTGCGGTGAGAGAGATTTCCCGCGGCAGTTCCGGCCAAAACAGGGGAGGTTCGGCAAGGCATTCGACGGCGATGGATGGGCTCACGACGGCGGTGAATGGCGGTGGCCATAGAAGGGGGCTGGACAACGACGAAGAAGGGGAGGAGGAAGGAGGGACGGGAGGCTGGCGGCGGTGGGTTGTTTCTGGCGGACAAAGGGAAGGTCGCGGCAACGATGGCGACGCAGCGGTGGGAAGAAGGGAGAAAGGAGGGCGGCAACCAGGAAGAAAGCTAGACGAGGGGCGATGGCTGGGGCAGCGGATGGGGTGGTGACCAACGGTGACCGTGAGGGTGGGGGGAGGAGGCGGGCAAAAACAGCAAGGGGGGGGGGGCTTGTGGCGATGGCTTCCAAAGGCAGTAGGGGACACGGTGATGGGGAGGCGATGACAACGACAACGAACGGGGGGACTGGCAAAGGTGGCAGCAAGGGAGGCTACCCATGGCAGTATCCGGGAAAGCATGGGAGGCGGCTTACGCGATGATGGAGATGCGGTGAAGATGATAGGAAGAGAAGGAGAGGGAGAGAGAGCGCTCAACGAGGGAGGGGAGTCTCGCGAGGGAGAGGTATCGATCATGGGTGTTTCGTAACCGGCAGGGACATTGCAAGGTTCCGGGTGGGAGGGGGAGATCGGCCTAGGGAACAACAAGAGAGAGCGGGAAAGATGGAGATCGGTGTGATGGCCTTACATAACCAGCGGGATGATGCAAGGATAACAAAGGGATAGAGAACAAGGAGAAAACGGCAGGGTGGAGTAGCGAAATCTGCGAGAGGGGGAGGCAAGTGAAACGGCGAGAGGAGGGGCATTACAAAATATAGAATTTAACTTTTTTTTTTCAAAATGTTATAGTTAATTTCTCTAGTCACATCGTCGAATTATTCTGCTGTACATATTAAAATCCGGGGTGCGACAACTTGAGTGTTGAAAAGATATGACCCTTATACCTATTGTATGGTCTTTCGTTACATCGTAAGCTTGAATTTAAATTTAAAATATGATAAAATGAGATGCAATACATTTTTACTTGAACACTTGAAAACTAGAAAATCATATACAATCAATGTAACGTAATAAAAAATTATTATTTTATATCAATTTCAAATCTTGATATAGATCATATATAATAATTTTCATTTTAAATATGTTAATATTTTTGTAGTCATTAAATAGATTTACTAAATCTGATATGATAAATAAATAATATATAATGATTTATGTTAAATTTAAATTTTTATTAACACTACATGTAATATTTTCTATTGTAAATGTTTTACTTTGTACTTATAAATCATATATAATATGTAATAAATATATTCATATTTAAAATTTTATATTGTATTTAAGCCATATTATAATTCAAATGTAATATTTTTTTTCTTTAAGCATAATAATACTGAGTAATCATGAATTCGATATAATCAACGTGATTTAATAAATAGATTAGTATATATTTTTTGTATTACAATTAATTCATTGTATAAATGGGATGTGCTACTTGTATTCTTTGAACATAATAAGATTTTACAATTATAAATTAAGTATAATCAACGTGATGTAACAACAATATTAATATTTTATAATATACTAATATCATGCTATAGTCGGATGTAATACTTTTATGCTCTAAACATATAGTTAAAATAAATTATAAAATGCATAATACATTGTATAAACAGTCTAATTGTAACGTCAAGGGTAAATTTTAAATATTAAATATTAATTATTATAATTAATGTGATTACTATTTTTTTACGGTTATCTCTTTCTCTCTCCTTCTTCCCTTTCCGTTTTCTCTTCGCATTGTTTCCATTTATCCTCCTCTTGATGCCCAAAAAACCGTCGACCACCCCGGCGTCAACCGCTACCCGCGGCCACGGCAGCGCCGCCCCTGGCACGACCCCCACCCCCACCCGCCACCCACCACCCCCCGTTGACCTCGCGCCGTGCCCACAGCCGCACCTGGCTGACCGCGCCCCACCGCCCGCCTTGCCGCGTCAGCCCCGCCGGCGAACAGCCCACCAGCCGCCGAGCCCGTCCGCCGCTCACCCGGCTGCCAATCGTCCGCGCGCCCGCGGCAGCCGCCGCCTCCCTCCGCGTGTCCGCGCGACCGGCCGCCGCCGGCCACGCCCGCAACCTCGCCGCATGGCCATCCCCGCGCCGCCGTTGACCCAGCACCCCCTACCCCCCGCCGTCGCGGCCGTTGACCCAGTGTAGACATGCCAAATTCGCCTAATTCAGAGCATAAAACTCATGTTTTATAGGGTAACATGTGTGATTCACTTTATAATGATGCCGGGTCTTTTAAAGTTCATTTGGAGCTTCGCCGAACGAAATTTGATGTTTTTCGAAGTTTTCTGCAAAAAGCCGTAATTTTCGAGCGAAAGCCACACGTAAATCATGTAAATATGGAAATTGGCTGAATGACCAATGCCTAATGATCATGCATTGAAGGTTATGGTCATATTCACACTCCGGACAAGTTTTGTTGCATACCGTGTCTTTCCGGTAAGCCGTCGGAGTCATTTTGACAAGTATCGGATCTTCTGTTCACTATCCTAACTTTCGGACAAAATTCTGAAGTTTTGGAGGGTGTTATGGCTGATCTAAATCTATATAAAGCTTCTTCAGCCTATTATCTTTCCAACGCAACAAACGGCGTCGAATTCCGTGTTCGGGAGTGCTCGCAATGGCTTCCGGAAGAAGGATGCGCAAAAACAGTCCCATGCGCCGGGTGCCTAGTCACATGCACCCGGAACCCAGGGCACGTGCCCATGCACCCTACCCCTGAGGGCACATGCGCCCTACCCTTGAGGCACGAGGGAACCAGTTTTTCACCGGGACTCTACCGCTGAACGGATCGACCGGATAAGACCGAATTTTTCGGAAAAGATAGCATGCGCCCCCACTGGGAGGCACATGTGCCGCTCAGTGGGGTGCATGCGTCCTGCACCAGGGTGCATGCGCCCTGGGGTAGGGCGCAATGAGCCCTATTTTCTAGCCTTGATAAGACTATTCGTTCTCCTGTAAATTAACTTTGATTCTGGTCGTTCCAAAGGCATGTGCACGACCCCCAGGCATATCAAGACATCCAACCTCCCTCCTTCATTGATTTTGTGATTTTTAGAGAGAGAATTTCGAGTTTTTAGAGAGATAAAAATTGGTTCAAGAGAGAGGAAGGCTGGTCTGCAGGTGATCTGTTAGGTCTCTTTTTTTCGGCCTCTACAACAGTGTGTGGACGTCTTCTGCCTAAGCTCTCTTCATAAAAGTTCTTCCTCTCCAAGTCTTCTTCAGTTTGCAATCAACGGAACTTGATTATGAGGTCAGTTATGGTCGTGAAGAGCTCAGAAGCAAAGTCGCGCCTGGCAGATCCTAGACTGCTGCTCAGCTTTTTCGACAACCCAAATTTGGCCATATCTCTCTCTATTCTATTCAGAATCTTGCTGTTCTTTTTCCTATCTCTTTGTTTCATGATTCTCCATCCTCCTATTATTTTTTAAATTTTTTTCAATACTTTTAATCTGTTAATACAAAAATTAGAAAAGAGGGGTTAGAGATAACCCGAATCCGGTCAGTTTTTAGTCAATTGTGTGTTTCATGTTATTTTATTTACATATACTCCACTTTGTCTAGTTCTAATTGTATTTTGCACTTGTTTGTTTGTCTAATTGCATAGAAAATCAAGCATCCACGCGTTGAGGACTCTTCTTCATCGGCCGGCCGAAGAAGGAGAAGCTTAAACCCACACTCTTCACGCTAAGGTACGCACGGTCAATCTTTAATTTAATAAATCGGAACCCGCAGTTCCTGGAGACCACATGTGTTAATTTTATTCTTCTCACCCTCCTCCCACATGACGAACCGTCTCTTTGGTGATCGAGCGACGCCAAGGGATGAAAGTTCGGGGATCAATGTGAGTGTGGGACTGAGGTGAGAGTTGTTTTCCGTGTTTTCTTTCTTTCTTTTCATCCCCTCTTAAGGTGACGATCTGGGTTCACGGACTTCCCTGAAAAGGAGAAGGCCCTGTCGAATTTTCAATGTCGACACCCAACACCCCCCTAGCCGTCGCCGCCCGCCTGTAGCCTCACCCGCGCGTCACCCGGCCGCCTTTCCGCGGCACACCCCCCCTTTGGCTGTCGCGTGAGCGCCCTCCTTCCCCCAACAGCACCGCCTCGCTGCCCCGCGCGACCGCCGCCCGCGGCTGCACCCGCACCGTGCGCAGTCGCCCTCCCCGCCAGTATCTCTCTCTCTCCCCTATCTCTCGCTCTCACGCTCTCTCTCTCTCCTAGCGTTCTCTCCCCAATCCGATCGATTCCTCTCTCTATTTCTTCTCTTAGTCTCTTTAATCTAACAGATTATCAGGATACCATTCGATTCCGTTTTTCATCGCCGTCATGATTGCGGCAGCATATTCTTCACCCGAATCGATTCCATGTGCCGTTCGTCGTCGCCGTTAAGGTAGGCATCTCGGCTATTCTTAGCACTCTTATATATTTGATTAAACCGTAAAAATATGCTTAGATCACCATGATCAATAGAATGTAATTATTGGGTTGTTTTTATTTATTTACATGTTTATATAGGGTTAAATTAGCTTGTTTAATCATGTATGTTTAAATTGATTCGATTAATCTTGTATGATGATCGACATGTTAGGTTTTCTTATAATTGAATCTAGTTAGATTATCATGTTTGCATTGTGATGATCTTTAATATATATTCTGATTCGTTAGAAAACTGATGTAAGGATTAAGCATAGTAATGTTAGAGTTTAGTTTAGTTTCTTGTATGTAGTAGGTAATAGTTGCATGATCCTACTTAGATGCATCTTATGATAGACTGGTTCTAGTTTATGTTAGATTGTAATTTGGCATGCATATATGTAGTATATAGAGCCATGGTTGTTCTTCTATGTACTTCATATCGTGATTGTCATTTAGATGCATAATGTTGTTAACTGGTTCTAGTTGTATTAAACAGTGATGTGGTATGCATGTATGTGGTGCATTGATCTATGGTTGTCCATAGATGTAACCCATGGTTAGATTGTCATTGGCATGCTGGTTAAATGGTTGGTTTGTCTGAGTTAATTATGTGCTTTCATCTTAAGAGATGTAGTACGCAGAGGGCTGCAATGTAATGAAATTTTACTTCATCAGACTATAGTTTGTGACCTGTGAGCAGCAGATGAATTAGAACAATCCGGAACATCCGTCGATCCCGGATATCACGGTTTATCCTAAGTATTCCCATGCCTAAGGGTACTATGGGATTTAGCTTACTATATGTTACTTCTATATATGGTAGATCTGGTGTTAGTTTTGTGACATTAGCTACAATGTCCAAGTGGAGCATATAACCTACTCAGACAAATGGTTTATTATGCATTTTAGCATGTATAATAGTAATTTAGATGGGTCTTTTTGTTATGATAGGTTTATGTGATGCATACATACCTAGTTTTCTTAAAGTTCAGGTTATGTCAGGTTAAAAATTTATAGAATCATGTTAACATATGGAGGTAGTAGAAAAGCAATGTAATCACCCTTATTGAAGATAAAGAATTAGTTTAAACCATATATAGTATAATCTGAATTTTTAGGTTTATTACTATTATATAAATGGAGAATCACTAATATAGTGGGGTAGTTCAGGTGTAAGACCTACTGAGTCTGTGGTGACTCACCCCTTCCGTTGTTAATATTTTCAGGAGTGCTGGTTTTGCGCAGCAGAAGCGTAGTGGTGTTTTGAAATCCGAGGAGGTAGTGAATTAATCATTCAATGATGGTATTTAATTTGTTTAGATATGTTTGTTTGTTGTGTTAATGAATTCTAATGTTTGGACTTGTGATTTTGGATTGTGAATTTAGTCTTATTTAGTTCTAAACTGATATTTTTCTCTGTTACGTCACCGGATTATCTTCCGCTGTGTATGTTAAAATTCGAATCATGACACTAATAGCTAGGGCTGCAAGCCCTTGGCGCACCGGATGATCAAAATTCATGGGAATATTCAACACTTGGATGGGCAGTTATAATAATATGAAGAAATAGTGGATCCAACATTATTAATTACGTGTTGTGTCCAAAGGATGAATAATTATGTTGACTCTTTTTCATTTCAATGGAACCAAATGGATCCTAGGAGTTCAAACGTTTAATTAAGTCAAAACAGATGCAACCTAGCTAACTCATTCCTTAATAACATTAATACTAAATATACAAATCACAGAAGGACGTCTCACACTGTTCTCTACAACGTGCATGGCGCAGCATAGTCAACGGCGAATGGCACCTCACTGCATCACATGGGGCCAGCTCCACGAGAGGGGACCACAGTCTTCTCGAGCTTCCCGCTATTCCAATTTTGACCGTTTATAAGCAGGGGTGTCAAGTAGACGGGCTTGGGCCAACCCGGCCCAAACCCATCCTAGCCCGTATGTAAACAACCCAAGCCCAACCCAATTTAAATGTAATCGATCTAAATGGGCTTAAGCCCAATGGGCCACAAAAGCCCATTTACGGCCCAATGGGCCAAACATAAAAAGTAAATAGAAAATATTTTACACTTTCATGAAAAAGTACTTGCAAATCGATTGGAAACAATTTTCTTTTATATAGTAATTTTAAAAGAAATTAAAAAACATATTGCATCATGTAACTACTTGTGTAAATATTTTTTTGAAAATATTACCAGAAATTTAAATGCACTTTTAATATTTTAGTTATATATCATTTTACAAAAAATATAAAGTTTATTTTCTTATTTTATAAAATAACGTTACATGAGCTTTGAATTAGTTTTATTTTCTGTTAGAACAACTTAAAGGTTGATAATTAAAATTTATATGTAATAGAATATTATTTATAAGTCATACTTTAAACAAATTACATATTTAAAAATGTAATAAAATGTGCATTCATTTTAAATAAAGTTTAAAAAATTTTAAAATTTCAAATAATATAAAATTTATCAAATCTTTTATTCAACATTGATTTATAATAAAAATATTTTATTTAAAACATTGATTTTTAATTTATACTATTTTCACTTTTTATTTAAGTACTGGGATCATAATCGAGTGCTCTCGAAAATTGATTTACAGCTGATTTTGACAAATACCAAAATCCTCACTTTAGTGTAGGGGTGTAAAGGGTTCGATTTGGTTGTTTTTTTTTCAAATCGAAACCAAACAGATAAAGGGAATCGAACCAGTTCAGTGAACCCTGAACCGATTGTGGTTCGGTTCGGTTCGATTCATTGATTTAATATATATTTAAATAAATAAAAATAAAAATAAAATAAAATATACATTATAATAATTATTTAAGATTAATACGAAGATTAATACTTTATTTATAATATATAATTATATCTTTATACTAATTAACTTAAATTTATAATAATATATTTTTAAAATTGATATAATATATATTTAAATGTAATATAATATGTAAATAAAATGGGTCAATCCTTGTCAAACCGGCTCAACCGGTTCGGTTCGGTTTGGGGAGGTGCCGAACCAAACCAAACCGATAAAAAATTATCGGTTCGATTCGGTTCAAAAAATCGAATGGATAGTCCATCAAATCGAACCTAACCGATCGGTTCAGTTTGGTTCGGTTCGGTTTACCGGTTTACCGATTTTGCATGAACACCCTACTTTAGTGTAGTCAAAATAAATTAATTTACATTGACTCTCAAACTTCCACCAGCATGCCACCAAATAAATTAATCAATTGATAATTACAAAGGTACGTAATACTGTTATCTACTGTACAAGACCAGGACACACAGCTGCGCATGACACTGCGAGGTCAGAGGACGCCCATGACGGGCTTTCAAACGGGCCATTGGGCCAGCCCGCTAACTGATATAAGATGGAGAGCAGTAATTATGGCAAGCCCATTTAATGTTTTAGAGGGCTTGGACGGGCTGCTGGACGGGTTGCTGGACGGGCTGCCGGGTCAGCCCGTATGATTTGACAGTCCTATTTATAAGATGGAAAAGAGATTTTAAAATCTTTAATGATTAATTTTGGAATCAAATCAAATTATCAAAATCTTAGATTTCATTGTATCGGCGTGCCCAAATTCATGGAAATCATAATTCTTGGAAATAACTTGTAATACGCCGTAAGTAAAGAAAATCATGTAATATATAGGAGTTGTATATTGCTAATTTTAATTATTATAGTCTAAGTAAAATATATAAATACATTACATAAACACTCTAATAGGGCTCCAAGCCCTTGGCGCACTGGATGGACAAACGCTGGAGGATGGGAATAACCAACATCTTGGGTCTCTTTAGGAAATAGTAAGAAAAATTGGCAATGGATGGCGGTGAAGAAACATATCTAACATTACATGTTGTGGTCAAAGGAGGTAAATTTATGTTGACTTCCTTGATTGCATCGAAAATTAATTTTCTCTATTTATTTTAGACAGAATCAAATAGATCCTAATGGGGAGTTGCATTATAATTTGAGTTTTTAATATAATTTTAATGTTTTAAAATAAAACTTGTTACGATATACATTTGACGACTATGACAATTTTATATTTTTAAAATAATTTTTCTAGACAAAGAAAAGAGTCTCACTTCTTTTTTATTTTATTTTATAGTTCACCATTTTGTTTGATCATATATGATAGTTAAATTTTTTATCATCGTATCCCTTCAAACATAATAATATTTTATCATTAGTTAGTTCATATTTTATTTTAATATAATTTTTTATAATAAAAATGTACAAAAAATTATTGTGCAACCATGACACCAAGAGTTCAAATTTTCTATTAAGTCAAAACAAATGCAACCTACTTCATTCCTTAATAACATTAATACTAAATATACAAATGGTGCAAGGACATCTCACACGGTTCTACGAGGGGCAAGGGGGCAGTATAATCAACCGCAAATGGCACTTCCCCTCGGCATCACATTGGGTAAGCGCAACGCGTGGGGTCAACGAAGGGGCACCACAAAGTCTTCTCGAGCTCTCAGTAGTTAGTTCTTTCACGGTGTTATTACACTGGGTCGGACCTGCAGTTTGCGCATCAAAACCGTTGGCAGCTGTCGAGCATAAAGAAATAGGTGATCTGGGAGACTTCGGAGCTGCTCTTGGGATTGTTAATTTTTAGCTTAGCGAGCAGTCCATCGGCTTAGATCGTCGAGACCACTATAAATAGTTAGGGTTTTCGGCATTCCATCGTCCATGAGGCACACTCCGAAGTATGTTTTCTTTATCTCATCCCACTGCTACCCACGGGTAAGCTTCCATTGGTTTGGAGGCTCTTCACACCTTGAAGTCACTTAGTAGATAGAGCCGCACAAAGACAGAGACACAGATGATCTTACAGGATTGTCACGCCCCGGATTTAATCCTGCACAGCGGAACATAATCCGATGACGTAACCGGGGAAAATAACCCCTAAAATATATCGGTTTGGAACGAATGAAAACAACTAGATCCAAGTTCATAATTTCACAAATTCAAATTCCAATACATCACTAATCACTACAATCTAAACAAAACTAAATACCATCTAGTCATAAATATCATCTAATTGTCTTCTCGAGAATCGATCCATCACGCTTCCACTGCGCTAAACCTGATTACCTGAAAATTGATAAAATGATTGGGATGAGTACGACGACTCAGTAGACACCCCATCATCCGCCAAATCGGATAGCCTGAAGGCCCTAGATGTTAATTAAATAGGTATCCAGACCTACACCAATTATATGTAAATATAGGCTAGTCAATACATTAGATATATGACTTAATCCATGTGTTTTATGCCACCAACCAAAGCCTATAATCACAGCGACCAGCACCTATATGCACCATAACATGACCTAAAAAAAGATGGTATGAACATATGCATAGACACCTGTTATATGCTCCATATGATGATATCACTATAAATGAGACAAACTATGCATACACCATGCAACACAACATGATGATTGACAAAATGAAATACATCACTAGACCACCTATACAATACCATGCAATAAATGTAGTTATCCTCTAATGAAGGACCACATTCACAAGTGCACCTATCCTCTAATAAGAATCACATTCATGCAGATGCATCTATCCTCTAATAAGAACCACACATTTTTCTTATTAGCAAGGAATGCGTCGTCTTGCCACCTCTACCAGCTACCACCAGATCTATCATATAAAGCAGTACCATATAGTTAAACGAAATCCCATAGTGCACCTAGGCAGTGGTGGCACAGGGACAAACTGCGATATCCGGGATCGAAGGATGCACCAGACTGTTCTAACCTCCGTTGCCCTCGGGTCACGACTAACTAGTTTGGTGTAGCTGTTTTCATTAGAATTTCAATGCATTATGCATTCACCTCAATCATGCCATGCCATGATCACATTTATAAAATAAATGACATACACCATACCATGCTATGACAAATATACCACCAATGCAAATAGCATGATCAACCACACCTAAACCACCTATGCATGAACTAGAACCATAAAATGACAAGAATAAGTAAAGACTAACATGATAGGAACAGACCCAATCGGACCCTATCACCTAAATTAATGACATAAACATGGCTGCAAAATTAAGATAAAAGAGCTACTTAAACAATATCTAATTAGTTATCTATCGTCATATATATACAATGATATCAACTCGAAAGAATAACCATAGACTAACTAGATATAGGTTATCAAAGAGAGACTAAAATCAGTCAAGAACATGATGATTAACGTATTGTAAACAACCTAAAATAATCATAATACGACCTCCAATACATACGAACAAAACAACGCCGCTAACCACACTCACCACAACATACAATGCTAATCCGACTAATTAAATCAATAATAATCGCTACAAGTCATGGAGGATTAAATAGGAATTTTAATGATAATAGACACGTCAAGGGTGCCTACCGGATTGGAGTCGACGATTTTCGATCCGAGGTTAGCATGGGGTGTGAACCGATCAACAAGGATTTTACTCCCTCAATCAAGGTTGCTGCAAGCGTATAAGGATAGGTTAAAGAGAGATGCTGGATATGGTGATGAGGGATACCGTGAGTGAAATAAAAATAAAATAAAATAAAATAAATACCAAAATTACCTACTGTAGCAACCGAACGGATGGCTGAAGCTGGCGCGTCTCCACAGAGAGAGAGAGAGAGAGAGAGAGAGAGAGAGAAGAATAGGAGAGAGAGAGGAGTCTCACGCGATAGGGGCGGGTTCATTGGTGCACACGGGACCCGGTGCACGGTGGAAGGAGGGCTGGCGCACGGTGGCTGCCGACGCTGCGGCGGCGCTGGCGGGGCGGCGTCACCTGTTGGCCGGCTGGCTGTGGCGGCTGACGTGGTGAGCGCGCGCGGCGGCCGGGCGGTGGGGGTGGAAACAGCATGAGCGGGCGGCGAGGGGCGTGGTGGTGCCTGCGCCGGCGCCTGGGTGCCCGGCGCGGCGCGGGCGGCAGCGCGGGCGGGTGGCCGCACAGCAGGGGGGGCGGCGACCGGCTGGGGGGTGTGGCACGAGGCTTGCGCGGGGATGCGGCAACGGCGGCGTCGCTCTGGCGGGTGGCGCGCGCGGGAGGCGCGGTCGCGAGAAGGCGGCGGCGAGGCAGGGCTGGGTTGGCCGCTCGAGGGCGGCATGCGAAGGCGAGGGGGGGCGTGAAAACGCGCGCGGGTGGCGGTGTTGCTCGCGGAGGCGGCTGACGCAGGCGTGGGATGAGGTGGAGGCTACGGCGAGGCGGGATGGCCGAGGGTGGGGCGGCGGGATCGAATGCGATAGGGAGGGAGGGGGAAGACGGCGGATGTGAAGAAGAAGATGGAGTAACGACGGTTCAGAGAGATTAGGGCGCAAGGAGAGAAAAATGGAACGGAAGGAGAGAGAGACGTAACCACAATTAATATAAATTAAACATATAATAAATATAGTTAATTTTATTAAATAATAAAAAAATATCGTAACGTTACAAGGATAATCTTTGGCGATAGGGAACTTCATTCTCCTCAACATTAATTGTTGTCGCTTGCTTTTCTTTCTACTCATCATTCTGGACATAGCTGGAAAACGTTTATGCGTGCCATGGTAACTTGCAGGTTAACGATGGGAACGAGGCTCAAGCTCCACCTCTTTGCCCTCTTCTTCATCGCCGTCTACGCCACGGGGCAAAGAATCGACTCAGATGCCTCTGACACGGAGCCTCAACTGATCCGCCAAGTTGTTTGGAGGGCGACGGCTAACCTGGCCATGTACGTCGACCCGGTGCCGCACCTTCCCATGCTCTACGGGTATACCTTCAGCCATGGCCTGCTGGTCCCGGCCAACCTCACCATAGGTGTTGATGTGAGAAATTCGATGAAGAGCTTCAGAGATCTGGACAGAACAGAACACCTCTATGTTGAAGCAGACACCCGATGAGCAGAGAAGTAGAAGAGAAGAAGCAGAAGGGGACGCCGGAAGACTGAGTGAGTGGGAAATGCAGAATACCTCAATTGAGGTCCTGCGTACCCTTTTTCCTTTATATATATGTGTAACAATTACAATTACAGAACTGGGGTTTAATTAAACCCAAATATAAATGTTACATGTAATGATGTCGACATCATCATCCTGGATGCCACGTCTGCGTAGATGATTCAACACCCCCCTCAAGTTAGGCGGGGGAGACACACCTAACTTGTATCTCAAAAGATCAAATTGAGAAAATGATAATGCCTTGGTAAAAATATCTGCTACCTGATCCTTAGATGAAACATGACCGATGAGAATTTTTTTCTCTTTGACTAACTGTCTTATGAAGTGATAATCTACCTCAACATGTCTTGTCCTAGCTCGGAAGACAGGATTAGCACTAAGGTAGATAGCTGAAATGTTATCACACCAAACAGTTGGAGTAGACTTCAAAGATATATGAAGTTCAGTTGTTAGTTGTAAGAGCCATAGTAAATCAGTTACAGCAGTGGCTAGAGATCTCATTTCAGCCTCTGTACTTAAATTTTCCACTGTTCTTTGTTTCTTTGCTGACTAGGAAATCAAGTTATCACCGAAATAGATACCATAGCCTCCAGTGGAACGCCGGTCATCAAAACATCCTGCCCAATCTGCATCAGAAAAAACATGTAATTGAAAAATAGTTGGTCTAATTACCAACCCCCAGGTATAGGTACCCTTAAGGTATCTAATAATTCTCTTTGCCAAAGTAAGATGATCTGTAGAAGGCGCAGCCAGAAACTGACAAGCTTTGTAGATGGCGAAAGTAGCATCCGGTCTTGTTAAAGTGATATATTGTAAAGAACCAATTAAGCTTCGGTAAAAAGTAGGAACAGAAAGAGAAGAGCCATCATGCTGTGAAATACTGAATTTAGGAGCAATTGGTGTAGTAACCGGCTTTGAATCAAGGAGCTCATCCTTTTTCAATAAATCAAGTACATATTTGGTCTGACTGAGATGAAGACCCTGTGCTGTCTGAGTAACATCAACTCCTAAGAAATAGTGAAGCTCACCCAAGTCCTTGACAGAAAAAGTAATAGACAACTCTGAAATTAACTGAGAGATAGCATGTGTGCTATTGCCCGTAAGAATTATGTCATCAACATACATTAAAAGATAAAGAACAGTAGAATCCTTGTTGAAAAGAAATAGTGAAGGATCACAAATTGATGCAATAAATCCCACAGAGATTAAATGAGAATACAACCTCTGAAACCAGGCCCTAGGAGCCTGCTTAAGCCCATATAAAGATTTTTGCAACTTACAGACATAAGTGGGATGTGAGGTGTCAACAAATCCCGGAGGTTGAACCATAAAAATATTCTCCTCTAAGGCACCATGTAAAAAAAAATCGGAACCAGGGGATCCATCAGGTGAAGATGAATGTGTAACAACATTATTAGAAGGAACATAAGGAGGTGTAGCCTCCGAAAAAATCTGAGAATGAGACTGTTGAGGCCGGTGATGTGTTGAAACAGAAGTTACAGCAGGAACTGTACCAAAACCAGGATTTGACAAAGTGATAACTTGAGAACTATCAGAACCAGAAGGCTTCAACTGAACCAAAGTAGAATATGGAAATGATTTTTCATCAAAGACCACATTAATTGCAATATAGGTACGACCAGTGCTAGGTAAAAAACATTTATAGCCTTTGTGTTTCTCATTGTAACCGAGAAAAATACAGCAGTCTGACTGAAATGTAAACTTATGGGTGTTATATGGCCTTAAATAAAGATAGAAAGCACATCCAAAATCCTTTAAAAAAGAATAATCTGGTCTTTTCCCAAACAATTTCTCAAAAGGAGAGATATTATGTAAAATTGGAGTGGGCAACCGATTTATGAGATAAGCAGCACATGATGTAGCATCTTCCCAAAATTCATATGGTAAATTAGCATGACTAAGAAGTCCCAAAGCTGTCTCTATAATGTGACGATGTTTTCTTTCGGATAACCCATTTTGATGGTGAGTATAAGGGCAAGCCACTCTATGAATAATCCCATGTTTTGAGAAAAATGAAGTTAATGACCTATATTCACCACCCCAATCACTTTGAAAGTATTTTATTTTCCTCGGCAAAGTTGAGGCCGAGGTAATGATGACACCTCCTCCTGAGAATCCTCAGGGGAGGGAAGTGGCGAGCATCGCCTGCAAAAGGTTTCTCGGAAAAATTAAGGCCGAGGTTATGGTGACACCTCCTCCTAAGAATCCTCGGGGGAGGGAAGTGGCGAGCATCGCCTTGTTGTGTAGTTCTCCTCGTTTGTTCTTCGTGCCTGAAACACTCGAAAAAGGAGATTAGAATGCCAATATAGCTTATCCCCCTTGGAAGTTGCAGTATGTCTTGACCTTTGTCAAGGGGTGTAAAGTTTTTCTTGTGCTTGAAACACTTAGAAGGAAAATATTAGAACAACAATGTGACTTATCCCCCTTGCAAGTTACAGTATGCCTTGACCTTTGTCAAGGGGTATAGCCTTCTTAGGAGTGTAAAAATCAAGTAGCAAATATGCAACGAAGAATTTGAAACATAAGAGATTGAAAGTAAATATGAATGTAAAGACAAAAATTCAAACCAAGCATGGTGATAAAATATTTTAAAAAGTTTGAAAATTTTTGTTGAATTTGAAAAGGAAGTTTTCTTTTATGTTGAAAAGATTCAATTTTTTTGAGTTTTTGAAAATGCTATTTTCTTTTTTTGAGTTTTTTGAAAATATTTATTTTTTTTTGGAGTTTTTGAAGGTATTCAACTTTTTTTTGTAGTTTTTTTTGAAAATATTCAACTTTTTTTTGGAGTTTTTGAAATGTTCAACCTTTTTTTGAGATTTTTTTTTGAAAATATTTTTTTTGGAGAGAAAAATCAGTATTGACACAAGTTCTCATTACTTGGTTGTTTTTTCTAGGTTTGTTGGTAGACATCATATGCAAAATGGGGTTCCTTACCCAAAATCTTTCCTACCTTCAACCTTTGATCAGCTAGAGTTTAGCTTTGATTTGGTTGGTTCACCCACACCTTGGGGGTAAGAATGAAGAATTGAGGGAAAGTCCTTGATAGGCTTTGGAGATGTCAAGAGGGATTTCTCTACTCACACCCAATTGCCCGTTGGGGTTCGGCCTATTCGGGTCTTTTCTTCTTTATCGACAAACCTATTTTTGTGGCACACATTCGGACAGGTGCTTTGACCTGTGGGGTCATTGCCCATCTTTTGGTGCCTTTTTTCATTTTCTGCATTTTAAGGTACTCATTCAGACAGGCCCAAATTTGTTTAAACCTGTGGGGTTCATTGCCCATCTTTTGGCACCCTTTTTTTTATTTGAGAAGTTGGACCTTCTGAGACGGCCTCCTACTAGGGCGGCGGATGCTTTCGATACTCTCCCCCTCTAATCCCCTTCACCTATCTTGGACCGAACAGAAGAGAGTAGGGTGAGGGTTTTTCTTCCACCTCTGAGCCTTGCCTAGCTTCTCTCAGGTGTTGGGCCATCCGGATTCTGGGATCGGGACGTGTTGTGTGTGTAGAATGGTATCTACCCTCGACTCTTAGACAACAATCTAGAACATGTGGACTTAAGTCATACTAGTAGTTCTCTCCATTTTTTTGAGGTAGATTACATTCCATAGGTGAATCAATTGTAAACATGCCTTGCATTGTAAGAATTCATTAGGATAAAACAAAAAGTAATTATCATCAATCATAAATTTCTCTCAAGTAAGATTGTCATGTGAAATTAAACATCATTTTAAAAAAAATATTGCCTTGAGGATGACATAATGATGATGAATGCAATTTCATGTAATACTTGAGAGAAGGAGAAGTTCATTGTTGATGACGGCTTTGCTTGTGCTTTCCTTGCCTTGCCTGCCATGCCTTGCCTAACTACTTCCACTGTTGATATGCCTCACATTGAATCGAAGAATAGGAGTCATACAGCGAGGTGCAAGATGTGGAGGATCTGATTTGGCATGGTGGAACTAGGATTGATGACGTAGAAGGCAAAGATTGGGGTATCACCCAGGAAATTTCTCTACCCTGATTTTTTGTTGAAAGTAAAACTTGGAAAAAGAAGGAGAATTCAAAAAGGACAAAAACATGCTTGGAAACAAAAGTGAGTTAAAATGGGCTCTTGGGCCCGTGAGTTGAAAGTGGGCTTGAAGGCCCAGGAGTAGTCGGAATCAGGGGGCACGTGGGCCCAAGATTTGAATGTGGGCTAGAGAGGCCGGTTGATGTTGATGGGCATGAGGGCCCGATTGGAGGTTGAGCTCGAGGGACCCAATGAAAAGAGTGGGCACATGGACCCGATTTAAATGGTTGGGGGCAAGATTGTAATTTGTGATGGGCTCGCTGGCGCCATTGAAGAGTATGGGTGTGCAAACCCGAATTCGAAGAAGTGGGGGCATGGGAGCCCGATTTTGAAGAAGTATGGGCACGTGGGCCCGATGGTGAAGAAATGGGGGCATACAGGCCCGAAGTTGAAGGAGTGTGGGCATGTGTGCCCGAGTTTTTTTGGAAGGTGGGCACGTGGGCCCGATTTAGAAGAAATTTGGGCACATGGGCCCGGTTGTAGAAAAACATGGGCATGTGAGCCCGGTTGAGGTGAATTGTAGGCACATGGGCCCGATTTAGAAAAATTAAGGGCACATTGGACCGATTGGGGAGAATTATGGGCTCGTGGGCCCGATGGAAGGAAAGGGACACGTAGGCCCAGTTGGGGAAAAGGGGTGCATGGGCCCGGTTGAAGAAAAGGGGCATAAGAGCTTGGTTGATTAAGAGGGGCACATGGGCCCGGTTGGATAAAGGGGGCACGCAGGCCCGGTTGATGAAAAGGGGCACATGGGCCCATTTGATGAAAAGGGGCATAAGAGCCTGATTGACGAAAAGGGGCATAAGTGCCCAAAAATGGGGCATAAGGGCACAAAAATGGGGCATAAGGGCCCGAAAATGGGGCATAAGGGCCCAATTGAGTGGGATGGGGTGTGGGCCATGGCCCTAAGATTGACAGATTTTGGACCCATGGGCCTGATTGATGGTTGTAAGAAGGATAAAGAAAGGGCGGTGGCCCTAAGATTGAGGAATTGTGGGCCCAAGGGCCTGATTTTTGATTGGGATGAGGGTAGAGAAAGGGTCGTGGCCCTAAGATTGATTGATCGTGAGCCCATGGGCCGGATTGTTGCTTAGGAGAAGAATGGGGTAAGGGTTGTGGCCCTAAGATCGATGCTAAGGGATTTGCCTGCCTAGCCGGAGGAGGTCCTAGTATCCCTTTGCTAAGGTTTACATCCTTCAGAGGCTTGTCGATTCATTCCCCATTTCACTGACCAATTCGGTCTCCTTACTTCCCAGCTCAGGGGTCAATTCAATCTGACAAACTTCAGGGATCAATTCTAATGATGGCAACATTTGATCTATACTTGGCAAATCCTTGCCTAGTCCTTGACCATCAACTAAATTTATGATCTCCTCATCCAAGCTCCTTACAGTAGGCTTCTCCTCAGGTTGTTCTAGAGAAGAGGGCATGCCTAGTTTAGGGGATTCTAGAATGATAGAAGAGTTTTGTTCGATCTCCCCTATTGGCTGACTTTGATCTTGAGAGAGGGCAAGGATATGTTGAGGAGTTGATTCCTCTGCCAGGGCAGGAGCTTGAAGGGTCAAAGTGTCTGATTCATCTACCATGGCAGGAGCATGAATGATCAGAGTGACTGGTTCCTCTACCATGGTAGGAGCAATAGGCGAAACAAGTGGTTTGACCGACCGAGGGGGAACCCTATGTTGAGGGATTGATTGAAGTGGTCTTGGTATATAAGTCGGTTCAGGCTGAAGAGCTATTGGTGTAATTAGTTGAGGAGTCATGGCTTGGATGGTTGGCTGAGGAGTTGTTGGTGGAATAGGCTGAGAAGCCAAGGGCCGTATGATTGGCTGAGGGGCCTTTGAAAATGTTGGTGGATCCGGTTTAGGTAATGAAGTATTTGCGCAAGTGACAAGAGGAACTTGATTGTGCATAATTGGTTGTGCCATTGGCAAGGGTTTCATGACCGGCTGAGGTTGTGGCATGGGTGGCCTAATCAACTGGCATCGAGGAATCGGCCGATGAAGATGATCAGGATGGGATTGGGAAGGACTCCTAGGCTTATGCATAGCATCAATGCTTCTTTCGGCCATGGGCCTCAATTCATCATGATATTGTATTAATTCCACATCTTCTTTTACTTCCCCAATTATTGAATAGCCTGGCCCATATCGTTTCAAGAATTTGACCTTGACAATTTCAAAATCCCATATCTCTACTTCGTTCAATGAAAAAAATCAATCTAGGGCTGCACCATCTAAAGATCTCCTAAAAAGAAAGGCAAGGGTCTTTCTATCATTCTGCCATCGAGATGATTTGCTCAGGAAATCATTGACATGGGTGAAGGGATCACCTGAGCCATTGTAGTGATGGTAGGTTGGCATTTGTGATTGGGGGATGTAGATAGTATAGAGGGGGAATTCGATGGTTTCTTTATCCTTGGCAACAGGTGAGGAGGAATTCACCAGGGTGTGTGCATGTGGCACCTGGATGGGAGGGAGGTGGGTTGGTGTGCAAGCTGAAGAATGATCCACAATAGGGTGAGTAGGTGAAGTAACATGGCAGGGCTGCCCAGGTGGGGTTATGAAAAGAGGTCGAACTGTCGATTGGGGAGGCAAAGCAGCTCGGTTGACTTTGGCTGGACCTTGATTAGCAGGCATATTTCTCTTCACTAGAGATTGTATGAATGACAAGGTATTGGGATCAAGATGAAAATATAGATCTTTAAGAGCTTTTTCTATACTAAATGAAGCGGACTGATGGGCATTCCCTTGCACTTCAGGTTCCATAGCAACATTGACATGGCTCTCGGGTTGTTGTTGGAGCTTGTTGAGACCTTCCCCGTACTCCTGTTGCTTGTAGTAGTCCGACCTCCCAACGTGGCTTTCGGACTTTAGCATCATGGGCATCATGTCGATATTTCTAGAAAGATGGTTAGAAAAGAGAGCAAGCAAAGCACACAATTGAAGATTTTTTTTATGTTTTGTTTTGTTTGATTTTTTTTTCAATTTGGTTGGTTGGAAAACAAGTTGAACACAAAATTAAAGAGCTTTTTGTTTTGTGTTTTTAGGTGTTTTGCAAGAAGAAATTTTTGGTTGTTTTCAATTTTTGGTGAGCAAGCAAGTTATGCAAACAAGGTTTTAAAATGACTACTCGACAATATTTGGGTTGAAACCTTAAATTAGATAGATTGTTAGAAATTGTTCACTCAAATGGGTATGGTTCCTATTGCTTCAATCTTAAAGACCTAAGATTGTCACTCAATCACCACGAGTAGGTACATGGGTTCTTCGGGTTTTGGGAAAAGTGGTACAACCGGCCCAATCGTGTGGAGAGGAATACTCCAAGGATGGGGACTTACGGAGGTCTTGATGGAAACCACCAAATAAACTAGGAAGGAATATCCCAGAAGAGAGGTATGAATCCACCAAGAAGGTGTTTGGAGGGTGAGGGTGTGTTGGGAGAGAGAGCCCCCGCCTCGAATGCCCTACAGATCGGAACAAGTCCGGTACCCGATGCAAAAGCTAATGCAAAAATAAAAATGGAGGGTAGGAGGAGAAGAAGCAATCAATATGCAAACATGAAATGAAATGAAGTAAATAGAGCATGCGATATGCAAATGAGACAAGCAATCATGCAACAAAACAAATAGTCTAGTGACTAGAACTGAATTAGAATGAAACTAGTTGCACAAACAAATCAAGCTAGCACGGTTAAAGACATTGGTTGTCCCACCATGGTCGCCAAAAAGCTGTCGACTCCAGAAATGGGTTCCGGATCGGCACCTCAAGAGAAGGTGAAAGATGGAATTTGGGAAAGGGAGTGAATCGGAAAACACTCGGAAAGCGGTAAAGACTCCTCACCTCGATCCCACACTCACATTGATCCCCGAACTTTCATCTCACGGCGTCGCTCGAGCACCAGAGATGGTTCGGGTCATGTGGGAGGAGAGTGAGGAAGAGATGAAATTAAAACATGAAAGATGTGGTCGCCAGGAGCCGCGGGCTCCGCTTTATGGAATGAAAATAGAAAGAAAGTTGAATTTGACCGTGTACCTTAGTGTGGGAGAAAGTGTGTGCGGGTTCAACCTTCTTCTTCTTCGGCCGGCCGATGAAGAAGAGTCCAACCGATGCTAGCTTGATGTATTTGTGCAACTAGAAGACAATAAGACAAGAAAACAAGTGAAGAAGGATTAGAACTGAGTGAAGTGTAGTAACTTGTAAAAACAATAACATAAACGGCAACTGGAAACAAACTCACCGGATTCGGGGTTAGCCCTAACCCCTTTTTTTGGTTTTTTATGATATATGAAATGATGAAAAACTGAATAAAATGATGCTTAAATATGAACTAAATGATATGAATGAAGAGTTATAAAAGAAAATATGAATGGTTAAAGATAACACAACCCAGGCAAAGTGGCAACCGGGTTGGACAAATTCATTGTAAACTGCGCAACTCTGATGCAGAGACCATAACGAGCAGAACCAATGTCAGAATAAAGTGATGTTTGTTTAAAAATAAATAGGATTCACCGAGGGTGGTTTTATATGAAGACAATTTTTCTTGAATCTTATGATAAGTAATCTGAATTTACCTGATAAGCCGGATCTTGGACAGTGAAGTTCTGGAAACTCCCAGCACAATGTCGATGTAGGACATGTTATGGGAACCATAGATATATTAATTGAATAATTATTGTTGAAGATAAAATAAAACTCACCAGGGAACAATTTCTATGAAGTATGTATAGGCTGAATTCACCATTAAATGTACTGAAATTGACTAAGAAGATGATGACTTGGAAGAGAAGACTTCTGATTTGTCTGTGCAGCGCCGGTGTTGAAGCCATAACAAGCTGAGGGAATGTCAAAATTGATTTCCGTTTGTTGTATATGAAATATATCGTGATGAATAACACTTATTCTGAAGAAAGTAAGGCCTGAAAATGACTATAAAGATCTGTAGAAGCCGATGATCAGCAGTGCAGCATGTCGGAGCATAGACCGGCTTCTTCTTCACTTTGGGATGATCTCCGGGCACCGGGACAAAGATAGAACGATTTGGGGAGAATGGGAAGAGCCTAGGGTGGCTGGAGGACGAAGAGAGGAGTTCTGGAGGATGGGGATTCCCTCATTAGGTCATTCATATGAGTCTCTCTTTATAGGGGATGAGAACCAGGTCAAAAATAGCAAGTTTTGATACACCCGACCATAGGTTGGATTTCCTCCATTTAATGTTGCTGATTTTCATTCTTAGGCATCTAGAAACTTAAATAAATGATTGAGAGAGATTAGAAACCGTGGATCACCTTCCCCATGTTCAAAATATGTCTCCACTTGAAGAGGAAACAAATCTAGTCTAAAAATGGCAAGTCTTGATATACAAGACAACAAGTTGGATTGCCATCATTAGATGATGCTAATTTAGACCATGAAGCTTCCAGATAATATAAAAAGTGATATGGAAGAGGAAAAAGGAAGGTAAGGTCGTGAATTTATCAGATATGTGCCCAATGGCCTGGGCTTGCATGCAATTGGGCCTGATCGGTGCTGCGTGCGGACAGAACTGCGCATCTAACTTCTAAAAGGCGCTGCGGACAAATGGTAGATCGGAATTGAATGCCATTTGTTGCATTGAAAATAGGACTCAGAGAGGAAGATTATTGATGTTGAAGACTTCTTCATTGTATGTCCACATAATACTGTGAAAAATTTTCAAGTAGAGGATATGCTGGAAAAAGTATAATCTGGCACACCACCAAGAGTCTCTTGTTCGGCAAACACAGATTTGATTAGAAATTACAAAATCATCCTCATATTTCCAATAAGCACCTCAGCTCATCCAAAAGGGTGGTTCATCATGATTTTGATGGTCTAAAAGAGATGTTGCCAATGGAATAATGGTTTAAGCTCTAAATAAGGCCAAATTGGCGTGTCTACACACGGGGGCCCAATTTCGAAGAAGTATGGGCATACGGGCCTGATTGTGAAGGAATGGAGGCATACAGGCCCGAAGTTGAAGGAGTATGGACATGTGTGCCTGAGGTTGATGGAAGGTGGGCACGTGGGCCTGATTTAGGAGGAATTTGGGCACATTGACCCGATTGCATAAAAACATGGGCATGTGAGCCTAGTTGAGGTGAATTGCAGGCATGCGGGCCCAATTGAGGTGAATTGTGGGCACGTGAGCCCGATTTAGAAAAATTAAGGGCATGTGGGATCGATTGGGGAGAATTATGGGCACATGGGCCTGATGGAAGGAAAGGGGCACGTCAACCCAGTTGGGGAAAAGGGGCGCATGGGCTCAGTTGAAGGAAAGGGGCATGCAAGCCTGATTGATGAAAAGGGGCACGTGGGCCCGGTTGAAGAAATGGGGCATAAGAGCATGGTTGATTAAAAGGGGCACATGGGCCTGGTTGGATAAAGGGGGCACGTGAGCCCGGCTGATGGAAAGGGGCACATGGGCCCAGTTGATGAAAAGGGGCATAAGACCTCGATTGACGAAAAGGGGCATAAGTGCCCGAAAATGGGGCATAAGAGTCCAAAAATAAGGCATAAGGGCTTAATTGAGTGGGATGGGTGTGGGCCATGGCCCTAAGATTGACATATTTTGGACCCATGGGCCTGATTGATGGTTGTAAGAAGGATAAAGAAAGGGCAACGGCCCTAAGATTGAGGAATTATGGGCCCATGGGCCCAATTGTTGATTTGGAGGAGAATAAAGAAAGGGTTGTGGCCCTAAGATTGATTGATCGTGGGCCCATGGGTTGGATTGTTGCTTAGGAGAAGAATGGGGTAAGGGTCATGGCCCTAAGATTGATGCTAAGGGATTTACCTTCCTAGCTGGAGGAGGTCCTAGTATCCCCTTGCAAAGGTCTACATCTTCCTTCTGTAGGTTTATAGATTCCTTTTTCATTTCACTGACCAATTCGGTCTCCTTACTTCCCAGCTCAGGGGACAATTCAATCTGACAAAGTTCAGGGATCAATTCCAATGATGACGATAGTTGATTTATACCTGAAGAATCCTTGCCTAGTCCTTGACAATCAACAAAATTTATGATCTCCTCACCTAAGCTCCTTACAGTAGGCTTCTCCTTAGGTTGTTTAGGGGAAGAGGGAATGCCTAGTTTAGGGAATTCTAGAATGATAGAAGAGTTTGGTTCGACCTCCCCTACTGGCTGACTTTGATCTTGAGAGAGAGCAAGGATTTGTTGAGGAGTTGATTCCTCTGCCAGGGCAGGAGCACAAATGGTTGGAGTGATTGATTCCTCTGCCAGGGCAAGAGCATGAAAGGTCAAAGTGACTGAATCATCTGCCATGGCAGGAGCAAGAATAGTAGGAGTGATTGATTCCTTTATTGGGGCAAGAGTAATAGAAGAAATTATTGGTTGTTGTGCAACCAACTGAGGAGGATCCCTATGCGGTGGGATTGGTTGAGAAGCCGGGGTTTTCTCGATCGACCTAGGATGAATGATTGGCCGAGGGACCATTGGTGAAGTAGGTTGAGGGGCCAAGGCTTGCGTGGCTAGCCGAGGGGTTGTTGTCAGAATAGGCTGAGAAGCCAAGGGTCAGATGATTGGCCGATGGACCATAATAAATGTTGGTGGAGTCGAAGGCTGGGGAGCTGGTTGAAGTAATGGAGTATTCGCACAAGCAACAAGAGGAGCTTTATTAAGCATGGTTGGTTGTGCCATTGACACGGGTTGCATGATTGGCTGAGGTTGGGGCATGGGTGGCCTAATCAACTGGTGTCGAGGAGTTGGCTGATGATGATGATCTGAATGGGGTTGAGGAGAGCTCCTAGGTTGGTGCATAGTATCAATGTTCTTCTTAGCCATGGGGCTCAATTCATCATGATATTGCATTAATTCCATGTCTTCTTTTGCTTCCCCAATTATTGAATAACCCGGCCCTTATCGTTGCAAAAATTTGACCTTGATAATTTTGAAATCCCATATCTCTATTTCCCCTAGAGAAAAAAACCATTCTAGGGCTGCACCATCCAATGATCTCTTAAAAAGAATAACAAGAGCTCTTCGATCATTTAGCCATCGAGATGATTTGCTCAAAAAATCATTGACATGGCTAAAGGGGTCACCTGAGCCATTGTAGCGATGGTAGGCTGGTGTTTGTGATAGAGGGATATATGGGACTGGGAAAGATGGAGCAGATATTTCAGGGATGGCCTTCAAGTCTAAACAGTGCCTCAGATCTTCAAAATGCTCATCCATTTGGTTGAGTTTGTCCATGAATGCTTGAGTGAGGCTGGGTTCCTGAGCCATCGGTGCAAGGTATTTAGATGAATGAGTTGGAAGAGGTGGCTTCAAAGTAGGAACTGGCATAGAATTATATGAGTGCCCCACAACAGGGTGAGTAGAGGCATGACAGGGTTTCCCAGAAGAGGAGATGATGAGGGGCCTGATCGTCGATTGGGGTGGTGAGGGGGCATGATTTCCCTTGACTGGATCTTGATTGGCGGGCATCTTGCCCTTTGTTAAAGATTGCACAAGTGAAAAGGATTCAGGATCTAAATGGAGGGATAGACCCTGGAGGATTTGTTCCACACTAAGTGAAGTAGGTGGATGAGTAGGATTTTGAACTTCAGGCTCTCTGACGACGTTGACATGGCCCTCTACTTGGACCATGGGTTGTTGTAGCTCGTAGTGGCCCATCTTGAACTCCTCTTCTTGCCCGTAGTAGTCTGGCATCCCGATGTGTCTTCTGGACCTTAGCATCGTGGGCATCTTGTCGAACTTTCTACAAAGATGGTTAAAAAAGAGAGCAAGAAAAGCACACAATTAAAGATTTTTTTGTTATGTTTTGTTTTGTTTGAAATTTTTTTGTTTCAATTTGGTTGTTTGGAAAACAAGTTGAACACAAAATTAAATAGTTTTCTTTTGTTTTTAGGTGTTTTGCAAGAAGAAATTTTTGGTTGTTTTTAATTTTTGGTGAGCAAGCAAGTTATGCAAATAAGGTTTTAAAATGACTGCTCGACAAAATTTGGGTTGAAACCTTAGATTAGATAGATTGTTAGCAATTGTTCACTCAAATGGGTATGGTTCCTATTGCTTCAATCTTCAAGACTTAAGGTTGTCACTCAATCACCACGAGTAGGTACTTGGGTTCTTCGAGTTTTGAGAAAGTGGTACAACTGGCCCAATCGTCCAGAGATGAATACTCCACAGATGGGGACTTACGGAGGTCTTGATGGAAACCACCAAATCAACTAGGAAGGAATATCCCAGAAGAGAGGTAGGAATCCACCAAGAAGGTGTTTGGAGGGTGAGGGTGTGATGGGAGAGAGAGCCCCCGCCTCGAATGCCCTACGGATCGGAGCAAGTCCGGTACCCGATGCAAAAGCTAATGCAAAAATGAAAAATGAAGGGTAGGAGGAGAAGAAGCAATCAATATGCCAACATGAAATGAATGAAAGCTATTAAATAAATCAAGCAAGTGAATGCAATCAAGACAAGCAATGATAAAGTAAAACAAGTAACTAGCAACTAGCAACTAAAAGGTGGTTCGCGCGGGAACCAGCTTGTGATGGAGTGTTCGAGTGGGGACAAATCTGAAGTGAAGGTAAAAGGATGGTCGACGCGGGGACCGATTTGGAAATAAGGTGGCTCACATGGGAGCCGAGTTTTGGAAAGGTGGGTGGTTCACGCGGGAACCAGTTTTTGAAGGAAAAGGGGTGGTTCACGCGGGAACCGGTTTGTTTGATTGGAAAAAGGGAAGAAGAGCCACTTGGGGCCAATTTAAAGTGGTGCAAAAGGGCGGTCCACAAGGGGACCGATCTGAAAGTGGGTTGGTTCACGTGGGAACAGGTTTAGAAAAGGGGTTGGTTCACGTAGGAACCGATTTTAATGAGGAAAGGGGTGGTTCACGTGGGAACCGGTGTAAAAGGTGACAAAATGAAAAGAGGGCCACGTGGGGCCAATCTGAAGGTGTTGTAAATAGGTGGTCCATGCGGGGACTGATTTGAAAATAAGTTGGTTCACCCGGGAACCGAGTTGGAAAAGAAAGGTGGTTCACGCGGGAACCAGTTTATAAGAAGAAAAGAGTGGTTCACGCGGGAACCGGGTTGAAATTAAAGACAAGTAAGTCAAGTCCACATGGGGGACAATCTTAAAGAAAGAGTAAACAGCAATTTTAAAGGTAAATTGACATGGAAAAGGTAAAGGACAAGCCGGTTCGCGCCGGAACCAAATCGGAAAACAACTAGTTGCATGGATTCATCAAGCTAGCACGATTGAAGACATTGGTTGTCCCACCGTGGTCGCCAAAAAGATGTTGACTCTAGAAAATGGGTTCCGGATCGGCACCTCAGGAGAAGGTGAAAGATAGATGGATTAGGGGGAAGGGAGTGAATTGGAAAACACTCAGAAAGAGGTAAAAATTCCTCACCTCGGTTCCACAATCACGTTGATCCCCGAACTTTCATCTCATGGCGTCGCTCGAGCACCGGAGATGGTTTGGGTCATGTGGGACGAGAGTGAGGAATGAATTAACTTAGAACATAAAAGAGGTGGTCGCCCGGAGCCGCGGGCTCTGCTTTATGGAATGTAAATCAACAGATGAGTTGACCGCGTGTACCTTTGCACGGGAGATGTTATGTGGGTTAAACCTTCTTCTTCTTCTTCAGCCAGCCGATGAAGAAGAGTCTCCAACTGATGCTAGCTTGATGTATTTGTGCAACTAGAAGACAATAAGACAATAAAACAAGTGAAGAAGAATTAGAATAGAGTGAAGTGTA
This sequence comes from Cryptocoryne crispatula var. balansae, assembly GCA_036172225.1. Lineage (NCBI taxonomy): Eukaryota > Viridiplantae > Streptophyta > Magnoliopsida > Alismatales > Araceae > Cryptocoryne > Cryptocoryne crispatula. The sequence continues at coordinate 75,264 of JAYDZW010000046.1, forward strand.
GTAACTTGTAAAAACAATAATATAAAACGGTAATTGGAAACAAACTCACCGAATTCGAGGTTAGCCCTAACCCCTTTTCTTTTGGTTTTTTGTGATATATGAAATGATGAAAAATAGAATAAAATGATGCTTAAATATGAATTAAATTATTTTAATGTATATTTAGCAAAGAGAATATGAATGGTTAAAGACAACACAACCTATGCAAAGTGGCAACCGGGTTGGACAAATTCAATGTAAACTGCACGACTCTGATGCAAAGACCATAACGAATAGCACCAATGTCAGAATAAAGTAATGTTTGTTTAAAAATAAAGATAACTCACCGAGGGTCGTTTTATATGAAGACAAGTTTACTTGAATCTTATGATAAGTAATCTGAATTTACCTGATAAGCTGGATCTTAAACAATGAAGTTCTGGAAACTCCCAGCACAATGTCAATGTGGGATGTGCTATGGGCTCCATAGATATCTAAATTGAATGATTCTTATTTTAAATAAAATAGGAATCACCGGAGAACAATTTCTATGAAGTATGTATAGGCTGAATCCACCATTAAATGTACTGAAATTGACTGAGAAGACGATGACTGAAAAGAGAAGACTTCGGATCTGTCTGTGCAGTGCCAGTGTTGAAGCAGTAACAAGCGGAGGGAATGTCAGAATTGATCTCTGTTTATTGTAGATGAAATATATCTTGATTAAGAAGACTTATTCTGAAGGAATTCAGGCTGTAAAATTACTATAAAGATCTGTAGAAGCCAATGATCAACAGTGCAACATGTCAGAGCATAGACTGGCTTCTTCTTCACTTTGGGATGATCTCCGAGCAATGGGATGAAGAGATAATGATTTGGGGAGGTTGGGATGAGCCTAGGGTGGGTGGAAGATGAGGATAAGAGTGCTGGAGTATGGGGATGCCCTCCGTTAGGTCTTTCATATGAGTCTCCCTTTATAGGAGATGAGAAACAGGTCAAAAAATAGCAGGTTTTGATACATCCGACCTTAGGTTGGATTTCATCCATTTAATGTTGCTAATTTTCATCTTGAGGCTTATAGAAACCTATCCATATGATTAATATGGATTGAAAACCGTGGATCACCTTCCCCATGTTCAAAATATGTCTCCACTCAAAGAGGAAACAAATCTGGTCTAAAAATAACAAGTTTTGATGTATAAGACAACTAGTTGAATTGCCATCATTTGATGATGCTAATTTCGACCATGAAGCTTCGAGATGCTTTACCAAGTGATATGGAGGAGGAAAAAGGAAGGTAGGTCGTGAATTGGTCAGAGATGTGCCTCTTAATGGGCTGGGCTTGCATGCAATTGGGCTTGATCGGTGCTGCTTGCGGACAGAACTGCACGTCTGACTTCTAAAAGGTGCTGAAGACAAATGGTAGATCGGAATTGAATGCCGTTTATTTCTTTGAAAAGAGGACTCATAGATGAAGATTATTTATTTTGAAGACTTCTATATTGGATATCTACAGAATCCTATGAAAATTTTTAAATTAGAGGATATACTGGGAAAAGCATAATTTGGCACACAACCAAGCTATGCGACCTTGGTGCAAAAACCACCAAGAAAAACATAGAAGTTAGAATGGACTCTCATTTAAAAAAAATGGATTTGATTAGAGATTAACACTCTTTCTTAGATTTCTAGTGAACTTTTTGGCTCATCCAAAATAATGATTCAACTTGTTTTTGATGGTCTAAAAGAGATGTTGTCAATAGAATAAGAGTTTAAGCCCCAAATAAGGCCAAATTGGCGTGTCTACAGGCATAACGTTGATGGAAGCTCCAGTGTCAACCAAACAGGATTTCACTTCAATATTACAGATGATAATAGCCACATGTAAGGCGTATGTCATAACCTCTAGATCTGCTAATTCCTCATGAGAGAAAGTGAGTGTTGGGTGCTCACTTCTAGGGTCTAACACTGTAGTGATCTTCTCAGGTGGGAGATCTTCATTCACCATGACCCTTTGCAAATATTTTTGTAAAATTTCTTGATGTACCTTTGATCTTTTAATCAACTCAAGTATGGAGATGCGGGCCGGTGTCTTATCCAAATGTTTCAATAAATCATACGCCATGCCCGGCAAGGGTTCTTCCACTTGTTCTTCCTCCACAAGATCCTATGATTGAGTCCCAGCTTGAGGTAAGAGCTGCTGGAACATCCTCCCACTCTGAAGCACCGGGGCTATTTGGCGGTCAGGTAGAGGTGATGGGTTAACTGGGGTGGACTGGGGTGGAAGTGTAGGTATAGTAGGCAATGGAATTGGTGGTTTTGGGATGATTGGGTTAGTGGGTAGAGGGATAGGATTTGGAGGTGGTAGTGATGGTAATACTGGTAGCCTAATAAGAAGAGGCCGGGGTGCGGGAATGGTTGATGGGTTTAATGAAGGTGTTGGTAATGTGGTAGGTTGTGGAGTTGGTGGTATGTTAGGTTGAGGTTTTGGAGTGGCAGAGCTCATAGGCTGGGGGTTCAAGTTTGGTGGTGATTGCGGTGGTCGGATGAGAAAGGGCCGGTGTGTAGCAATGGTTGAAGGAGGTGTAGTTAAGCTGGGGGCTGGTCTAATGATGAGTCGGCAAGAAGAAGTGGTGGCCAGTGGTTGAGTTATTGAGCTTGGTGATAGTTGTGGAGTAGAAGGTGCTCAGATTATTTGTCTAGGAAGAGGCCTGGTTGGGTTGACCGGCATGGTTGGGTTGACCGGCATGGTTGCATTTTGATTTTCTAGTTGCCAACCTTGAGCATGGCTGGCATCTCCCGGGACAATGGAGTGTACTAGACCAATTCCTGGGTTTGGTTGTGCTAGTGCTGGTGCTGGAGCGGGAGCATGTAATGGGAGAAGATTCTGGACAATCCCCAAGCTGGGTTGTTGTTGAGGTTGAGCCAGTGGACGCTACCGCTGCTGCTGTCTAGCCTTCATTGCCTGTATGCATTCCCCCATTTGAGCCCAATCAATGCTGCCTTGGTCATTCAGATCGCAGATGTAATCCTTGAATTGAAAACACACTTCTACGGTGTGACCAGGACACCGGTGGTAAGCACAGTATCGGGACATGTCTGTATTTTTTGGCCATACCTCTCTTTCCTTGGGCAATTCCAACTATTTTTATGCCATGAGTACATTGAAGATGTCGATCAAGGAGTAAAGGAGTTGTTGGTAATTGTCTCTCCTAGGACCTCCCCTTCTTGGTGCCTGATTGAATGGTGGTGGTGTCCTATTGTAGGTAGGTTGACGAGGTTGCTGGGGTTGTGCTACTGGCTGAGGTGGTTGTTGTGGTTGTTGTGGTTGTTGTAGCCTAACATGTTGTTGAGGGGGGTAATAGGAAGTGTTCTGTGGTGGGTTTCTGAACTGGTTTTGACGGTTCCCTCTCTTGTTCCCCACAATGTTTATAGTTTTGTTGTTGACAACTCATTCGGTTGTAGGACCAACTAGTGCAGAGGGGGTCTTTCTGATGTTCCTAGGTTTGGGATCAAATGGATTTTTCATGGTGGCATCTTTGAAGTGGGCATGCAAGTATCGGGCAACGTCATAGAGTTCATTCATGGTGGTAGGACGGTGCATGATCAATACATTCCTCAAAGCAGGTGTGGTGTTTCCAATAAGCATCTTCACTTGTTCCCCTTTAGAAATAACATCTATCAATTTCTCTGCCATTCCCCTCCAGCGATCAGCAAACTTTATGAAGTCTTCCTCGGGCTTCATCTTCTCAGCAATCAAATCTGTGATGGAGCATGATGGTGCCACCCGGTCTCTGTATCTTTAAAAAAATTTGGTCTTGACAATATCAAAGTCTCCTGCCTCAAAGGGGTCAAGCGAGTAGAACCATTCCAATGCAGACCCTTCTAGTGATCGACGGAACAAGAAAGCAAGAACCCTTCGATCATTTTTCCAGAATAAGGACTCTTAGAGAAAATCTTTAAGGTGAAGAAAAGGATTGCCAATACCATTGTAGCGGCGATAAACTGGTAGCTCAGAAGGTGGTAGGTGAAGAACTGGCAAAGAAGGAATAGAGACCTCAGGAACAGACTTGGAGTCCAGGCGACATCTCAGCTCTTCATAACGTTCATTCATCTGGGTGAGCTGATCCATGATTGCCTGGGTGAGAGCAGGTTCTTGGTTTACTAGTGGGGGATTGTGGTTAGAGGCATAATTCTGGAATTGAGGAGCATGACTTGGCAAATTCACTGAAGATTGTCCCATGACTTGTTGGGCCAAGGGAGCAACATGGTTGAAATAGGGTGACTGAACAAATGATGGTTGAACCACAGATGGATGAACTACAGATGGTTGAACTACAGATGATTGTTCTAATGATGGTTGAATCACAGATTGTTGAACAATAGGTGGTTGAACAAAGGGTGATTGAATGAGTGGTGGTCGAACCAGAGGACAAGGAGATGAGGCAACTTGGTTGGTTTCAGCCTGATATGAGGCAATTTTTCCCTTCACCATGGATTGTATGCGGGTGTAGGTTTCTGGGTCGGTATAGAGAGACAACTCCCTAAAGAGTTGTTCAACATCACGAGGAGCAGATGGTTGAGGGACCTCTTGCGCTTCTAACTCAAACAATAGATTAACATAACCGTCTGACGGAATTGGTTGGTGACCCATCTCGTGCTCTCGATGTTCAACTTCTTCCGCCATTCCAACGTGCCTTCTAGACCTTAATTGCATTGTCACCTTTCAACTTAAAGGAGAAGGTAAATCAAACAAGTTGGCAAAGCAAACAAAGAACTCTTTTCTGGTTTTTAGTATCCTGCAAAAATGTTAGAGGTTTGAATTTTTGTTTGACAAACAAGTAATGCAAAGACTTGAAAGAAAAATTACGCAATGATTTTGATTAAACCTTAGGTATATGGATTTTTTTAAGAATTGTTCTCTCAACAAATGGGTTAGGATCCTAACTCCAATCTTCAATGACCTAGCTTTTACACAATCTCACCACGCGTAGGTAACATACGATGCTTCAGGTTTTGGGGAGTGGTACAACCAACCTGATCGTGAAGAGGAATACTCCATGTATGAGGAATAATGGAGGCCTTGATGAAAGTCAACCAAGTCAACTAGGAAGAAATATCTTAGAAGAGAGGTCAGAATCCATCAAGAGGGTGTTTTGGATGGGAGGGGTAAATGGGAGAGTGAGCTCCCGCCTCAAAAAGATGTAAAAGAAGGAGGTAGAGAGAAGGAGCAAAGAATGCAATCAAGTAATAAAGCAAGTAATAAGTAGAACATAGACTTAAATAAACAACAAATCACACAAGACAAGCAATTTGAAACTAGACAAGCAACTAGAAACTAGAATCTATACCTTGTTTCTTATGTGAGCCAAATGGAGATAGTGCAAAGTGATAGAAAGAAAAGGGTTCAGATCTGATAGCCAAGCAAAGGGGTGGTCCACATGGTGACCGATGTAAAAATAGCTGGTTCACGTGGGAACCGGGGTAAAAAAAGTAAAGGTGGGTTCACGTGGGAACCGGTTTTGGGTAGCAAAGGGGTGGTTCACGTGGGAACCAGTTTGAATGGTCAAAAGAGGGCCACGTGGGGCCAATTAAAGGTGAATAAGGATCTAATCCAAGTGGGGATAGATCTGAAGGAAAGTGGTTTGGTTTACGTGGGAACCGAAGTAAGGACAAGATTGGTTCACGCGGGAATCGGTTTAAAAAGAAAAGGGTGATTCATGCAGGAACCGGTTTAAATGACAACTAAAAATAAAAAAGGGTCACGTGGTGACCAATTTGAGAGTGATAACCTACAGAAAAAGAGGGAAAAATCTGATTTGAATGGCTGAAAATAAATGTTGGTTCATGTGAGAACCAGTTTGTAGAAGAGAGTTGGTTCACGTGGGAACCGGTTTTAAAGCAAATGTGGGTTCACATGGGAACCGGCTAAAATAAAATGGCATAAATGAAATAAAATACTTGGAACTTCAGATATGATGAAAGATGGGTGAAATCAAAAAATTTAAGATGGAATCAAATTAAGAAGAGTGGAAAGGAGGAAAGGCTCACGTGGGAACCAGTCTAAAATTAGAACTAGTTGCAAGAAAATGATAGGCACCCACGGTTAAAGACATTACTTGTCCCACCATGGTCACCACAAAGTTGTCGACTCTGAAAAACACGCAGGAACTAGTTTTTAAAACAAAGGTGGGTTCACATGGGAACAAGCTTAAATAAAATGACAAAAATTAAATGAGGTACTTGGCACTTCAAATCTGATGAAAGATGGGTGAAATCAGAAATTTTGAGATGGCATAAAATTAAGAAAGGTGGAAAGAAGGAAAGGCTCACGTGGAAACCAGTCTAGAACTAGAACTAGTTACAAACAAAACACTAAGCTCCCACGGCTGAAGACATTGTTTGTCCCACCGTGGTCGCCACAAAGCTGTCGACTTTGAAAATTTGATGGGGGTCTCTCCTTTTCAGGGAAGTCCATGAATACAGATCGTCACCTCAAGAGGGGATGAGAAAGAATGGAAGAAAACATGGAAAGCAACTCATCCTAGGTCTCACACTCACATTGATCCCCGAACTTTCATCCCTTGGCATCACTTGATCACCAAAGAGACCATTCGGGTCATGTGGGAGGAGGATGATAAGAAGTAAAATTAAGACATGTGGTCGCTAGGAACCGCGGGTTCTGATTTATGCAATGAAAACGATCGTGTGTACCTTAGCGTGAAGAGTGCGGGGTCAAAGCTTCTCCTTCTTTGGCCGGCCGATGAAGAAGTGTCCTCAACACGTGGGTGCTTGATTTCCTATAAAACTAGACAAACAAACAAATGAAAAAGACAATTAGAACTAAACAAACTGGAGTATATGTAAATAAAAATGACATAAAACAAACAACTGAAAGGAAACTGACCGGATTCGGGTTATCTCTAACCCTCTTTTTTATTTTTTTGATTAACAGACTAAAACTAATGCAAAAAATTGTGAAAAAATAATAGGAGGATGGAGAATCATGAAAAAAAGATAGTAAGAAGAAAAAAATATTATGATAAGAATAGAGAAAGATATGGCCAAATCTGGGTTGTCGAAATAGCCGAGTAGCAGTTCAGGATCTGCTAGGTGCGACTTTGCTTCTGTGCACGTCATGAGCAGCCCCAACCATGGAATTATGTGCCGTTGATTGCAAATCGAAGAAGACCCGGAGAGGAATAAATTTGTTGTTGAGAGCTCAGGTAGCAGACATCCGCTCGCTTCTGTAAAAGCCGAAGAAGAGAGACCTGACAGATCAGCCTTTCTCTCTCCTAAGCCAACTTTCCTCTCTCTAAAAGCTCAAAATTCTCTCTCTAAAAATCACAAAATCAATGTAGGAGAAATATTGGACGTCTTGAGTTGCTTGGGGGGTCTTGAACCAGCCTCTGGAATGACCGGAATCGGAGTCTATTTATAGAAGAAAAACGTTGCAATCTGTCCTAAAAAATAGGGGACCTTGCACCGTGGTCCTCGGTGGAAGAGATACCTGGAGGGGGCGCATCCTATCCACCCTTACAAAGTCGGTCTGACCCGGCCAAAAAATTCGATCTGATCCGGTCATAGGTAGAGTCCTGGTTGAAAACTGGTTACCTCGTGCCCCCGATCAGGGGCACATGGCCATGTGCCTCAGGGGGAGGGTGCATGGCCACGTGCCCTGGGTCTAGGGCACATGTGCCTAGCGACCAGGGTGTATGGGACTGATTCTTCGCGTCTTCCTTCCGGAAGCCATTGTGGACACTCCTAAACTTGGAATTCAACGCCGTTTGTTGCGTTGGAAAGATAACAGGCTGAAGAAGCTTCCTACCACAATAGATTAGCTATAGCACCCTCCAATACTTCAGAATTTTATCCGGAAGTTAGGATAGTGAATAGAAGATCTGATATTGGTCAAAATGACTCTGATGGCCAACCGAAAAGACATGGCATGAAACAAAACTTGTATAGAGTGTGAATATGACCATAACCTTCAATGCATGATCATTAGGCATTGGTCACCTAGCCTATTTCCGTGTTTACACGATTTACATGTGGGTTTTGCTCAGAAATTATGGCTTTGTGCGGAAAACTCCAGAAAATGTCCGATTTCGTTTGGCAAAGCTTCAAATCAATATTAAAAGGACTCGGCATCATTCTAAGATCAATCACACATGTTACCCTATAAAACATAGGTTTTATGCTCTGAATTAGGTGAATTTGGCGTGTCTACAGATGGTACTTACCCTTGACTTCTCACGAACAACCTTGGATCGATGACTTGAGATTATACTAGTGGTTTCTCCATTCTTATGAAAAATACTTTTTGAGGTAAACTCCATTCCAAGGATGACTCAATTTTTCTCCATCTGCATCAGTTAACTCATATGCATTGCCTGGATACTTTTCGGTGATTACAGAAGGCCCTTCCTAGTTTGGTTGCAATTTATAGCAGGGACCTCCTGGCTTAACAAAAATTCTTTTAATGGCCACCGATCCCGAATTTTCTCTCAACCACCCTCTTTTGATTAAACCTTTTAAGTCTATTCTGGTAAGTTCGGGCATGCTTGGCGATGGCTAGCCTTCTTTAATCTCGTCTCTTATCAACAGGAATATCCCTGTCGAGCTAAACTTGGAGAGATGGAAGTAATATTTCATAGGGGACCATTACTTCCATCCCATATGCCAAAGCATACGGGGCTTGTCTAGTGGGAGACCTTACAAAAGTACGATAAGCCCATATAGCATCTACAAGCTTATCAGGCTAGTCAGCAAACTTGCTAGACTTACAAAATTTCTTGATGATTTTAATTAAGGTTTTTTTGGTGGCTTATGCTTGACCATTACCTTGAGGATAGTATGGTGATGAATGATGCAATGAAATGCGATACCTATTGCAAAGATCACATAGATTTTGAAAGAGAAATTGCCGCCCATTATCAGTGACGATGTTGCTGGGGATCCCGAACCTTGCAATGATGTTGCGCTTGATGAAGAAGCAAACTATTGATGCTTTAATCTCCACGAACGCTTCCACTTCATCCCACATTGTAAAGTACTTCGTCACCGTCAGAATGAATAATTTTGAATGCATTTTGGAGTTGAGGTCACTCAAGGGGCCAATGATATCAAAAGCCCACATGGCGAAAGGCCATGGGGTATGAATTGGATGAAGGGAAGATGCGGAAGAGTGAATCTTGTCGGCACGGAGTTGACATGAATGACAGTGCCGGACAAAGATGGAGTAGTCTTCTTCTAGAGTTGGCCAATAATATCCTTGTCAGATGATTTTCTTAGCAAGGGCTTGAGCATTCACATGACCAACACAGACTCCAGAATGTGCTTCCTTCAGTACCAACTTGGTTTTTTTCTTCATCAAGACACCTGAGTAGAACTCCACCTAAACTCCTCCTAGGATTGTATAGCTCTAGGAAACTCTTTTGATTGCCTCTAGGAAACTCTTTTGATTGCCTTCTTTTCCTTGGTGGTTGATCCAGGTGGATATGACTGATCTTGGCAATACCTCGCAATCTCATCATACCAAGGTCTCTCACCTTCTTCTAATTCTTCCAACTCAATTAAGGAGATTTCTTCTTTGTGCTCCAAGTATTCTTTTCTGTTGAACCTCTCCTTAACCTTTAGAAAATCCCATCCTCAATTGCTAGAATTGACCTCTTATAGACGTGGATAGTCTACACTTGCCTGCCTTGCGGGATAGATAGAGATGAAGCTAGTGAAGCTAAGGCATCAACAAGGACATTCTAAGCACGGGGGACATGGACAAAGGTAAGTTTGAAGAATAGCTTGATGTAGCAGGTGGTGAGCTCCTAGTAGGGTTTGATGTTTGGATGGAAAGTTCGGTATTTGGATAGGACTTGGCATAGGATTAATTTACTATCACCTATCACTCTCAGTTCAGTGGCACCATGGAAGTGAGCAACCTCCAGCCCAGCCAACAAGGTTTCATACTCAGCTATGTTGTTGGTAGCTAGAACGTCAAGCTGAAAAGCCTATGGAATGGTGACACGTTCAGGTGACAAAACTACAATACATATCCCTCTTCCATGAGAGTTCAGAGCCCCGTCAAAATATAATATCCAAAGATTGGAAGATCGGACTGACATTAGTTCGTCATCCGGGAACTCCGACCGGACTAGGTCAAAGATGGGTATGGGATGATGGGCAAGGTGTTCAACAATAGCATAGCCCTTGATTACCTTCTGTAGAACATAGGTGTTGTCTAATTGGGACAACAAGCTTTGCCATCACCCTAACCGATTAGTCAAAACTATCTTCTCTAACAGAAACTTAATGGAATTGATATGAGCAATGAGCTTGACTTGGTGAGCAAGAAAATAGTGCTTGAGTTTCTGAACCACCCAAAAAAGAGAAGCACAAGTCTTTTCCAGCATCGTGTACTTCAGCTCACAAGCATCAAAGATCTTAGATAAGTAGTAAGTAACTCTCTCTTTCCCTTCTTCGTCAACTTGTGCAAGGACTGCCCCAAGAGAGTTCTCAAGTACCGAAATGTAGAGGACCGAGGGCTTGTAAGGAATTGGCGGTCTAAGTATAGGGGGACTTGCTAGGTATGTTTTAACCCATCAAACGTCTCCTAGCACTTTGAATCCTTTTTAAACTCAGCCCCCACCTTGGTTAACTCATAGAAAGATTTACACCTTTGAGAATGTTGTGAGATAAATTGGCAGACAAATTGTTGCCTCCCAATCAGTCCTCAAAGCTCCATATTCTTTGGAGGAGGCATACCAATGATTACTTTGGCCTTGTTTGGGTTGATCTCTATGCCTCTTTTGCTTACTATGACCCTAGTAGTTTTCCTGATGAAACACCAAATGTACACTTCTTAGGGTTCATTTTCAGCTTGTATTCTCTAGCTCGTTACAAAACTTCCTTAGCACTTCAGATTGATCTTCCTGACTCTTGGACTTGATGACCAAATCATCCACATACACCTCTACAAGAGTGTGCATCATGTTATGAAAGATAGCCATCATAGCCCTGTGATATGTAGCACCAGCATTCTTCAACCCAAAGGGCATGACAACATAGCAATATATTCCCCAAGGTGTAGTTAACGAGGTCTTCTCTTGGTCCTCCTTGACTAACCGGATCTAATTGTATCCAGAATAACCATCCATGAATGAAAGCATTTCACATCTAGCTATGTTATTAACCAAAACATTGATATGAGGCAATGGAAAATCATTCTTATGACATGCTCGGTTCATGTCTCTGAAGTCTATGCAAATTTGAACCCGTCCATCTTTCTTCATAACAGAGACTATGTTACCCACACATTGCAGATATAGGATGACTTTAATAAATTTTGCTTGGTGTAATTTGTCGACCTATTCTTTCATTTTGAGTGCAATGTTTGATTGGAATCTCCTGAGCTTTTGTTTAACTGGGGTAGTTCTAAGTTTCAAGGTTAATCTATGTTCAACCAATGAATTATCTAGTTCCGACATATCTTCATATGTCCATTCGAATGTGTCCTTACATTCTTCTAAAACATTGATCAAATGTTGTTCTTTTGAGGGAGTGAGGTTTGCATTTATGAGGATAGTCTTAAGATCTTCCAGGGTTCGTAAATTCAGTTCCTTGGTTGGTTCATTCCCTGTGGCTGATGGTTCTTCAAATCATCTAAGTCCATATGCATATGCATCAGCCAAGTCATCAATTTCATCCTCATATTCAGGATCCTTTTTTGATACCACCCTATATACTCCCAAAGTACGATCTATGTTATGCTCATCCTCATATCGAATTTCATCTAGCTAGATGGTACTTCTTAAAAAGTTTGGTAGCCTTGCACACTCTACACATTTCTGTGCCAATTGTTGCAAATATCTACTTGGAACTCGTTTACCTTTGACTTTCCTATTTCCTAACCTAACATGACCTATTGAAGACAAAGATGGAAAGGTGGTATTTATAGTGGTGGGAGGATTGAGTAAATCGATCAATGATTCAGAAGAGAGGGATCCTTGTTTGGGAGCACCCTCTGGGATGAGTAGAGACCTCGATGGAAATGTGAGTTTTAGAGAAGACATTTTTTTTTGGATTTTCTAGTAAGAAGACAGACTGAGCTGGAATGACTAGAGACTTGCTGGAAGTTGACGGAATTAATAGAGAAAAAAACTTAAGAATAAAGGGGGAAAAGGAGCTCATGGGCCCAATGGTAATAGAAAATGGACACATGGGCCCAAAACTGATGAAAAAAGTGAACGGGTACACGGACCCGATTCTGGAAATGGATGGGCATGTGAGTGTAGACACGCGAAATTCACCTAATTCAGAGCATAAAACTCATGTTTTATAGGGTAACATGTATGATTGAACTTATAATAATGCCGGGTCTTTTAAAGTTGATTTGGAGTTTCGCCGAACGAAATCGGATGTTTTCCGAAGTTTTCCGCAAAAAGTCATAATTTCCGAGCGAATGCCACGCGTAAATCGTGTAAAGCACGGAAGTTGACTGAATGACCAATGCCTAATGATCATGCATTGAAGTTTATGGTCATATTCACACCCCGGACAAGTTTTGTTGCATACTGTGCCTTTCCGGTTTGCCGTCGGAGTCATTCTGACCTATATCGGATCTTCTGTTCACTACCCTAATGTCCAGACAAAATTATGAAGTTTTGGAGGGTGTGATGGCTGATCCTATGCTATATAATGCTTCTTCGGCCTGTTATCTTTCCAACGCAACAAATGGCATCGAATTCGGAGTTCGGGAGTGTTCGCAATGGCTTCCGGAAGAAGAACGGGCAAAAACAGTCCCATGCGCCCGGGACCCAGGGCATGTGCCCATGCGCCCTACCAGTGAGGAACGTGACCTTGTGCCCTCACTTGAGGGCACATGCGCCCTACCCTGGAGGCACGAGGGACCCAGGTTTTCACCGGGACTCTACCACTGAACCGATTGACCGGATAAGACCTCTTTTTTCGGGAATAGTGCCATGCGCCCTCACTGGGGGGCACATGCGCCCCTCAGTGGGGCGCATGCGCCCTGCACCAGGGTGCATGCGCTCAGGGGTAGGGCGCAAGGTATCCTATTTTTTAGTCTGGATCGCGCTGTTAGTTCTCCTATAAATTGACTCTGATTCCGGTCGTTCCAAGGGCATGAGCACGACTCCTCAGGCATCTCAAGACATCCAACCTCCCTCCTGCATTGATTTTGTGATTTTTAGAGAGAGAATTTCGAGTTTTTAGAGAGAAAAAAGTCGGTTCAAGAGAGAGGAAGGTTGTTCTTCAGGTGATCTACCAAGTCTCTCTTCTTCGGCCTCTACAGCAGTGTGTGTACATCTTCTGCCTAGCTCTCTTCATAAAAGTTATTCATCTCCAAGTCTTCTTGAGTTTACAATTGACGGAACTTGATTCCAAGGTCGGGGCTGGTCATGACGAGCGCAGAAGCGAAGTCGCGCTTGGCAGATCCTGGACTGCTGCTCGACTTTTTTGACAACACAGATTTGGCTATATCTTTCTCTATTCAACTCAGAATCTTTCATTTATTTTTTCTATCTCTTTTTTTAGTGATTCTCCATCCTTCTATCATTTTTTTACATTATTTTTAGTCTGTTTATCCAAAAATAAAAAAGGGGTTAGAGATAACCCGAATCCGGTCAGTTTCGAGTCAATTGTGTGTTTCATGTTATTTTCCTTACATATACTCCACTTTGTTTAGTTCAAATAGTATCTTTCACTTGTTTGTTTGTCTAGTTGCACAGAATATCAAGCACCCACCGCGTTGAGGACTCTTCTTCATCGGCCGGCCGAAGAAGGAGAAGCTTTAACTCACATTCTTCACGCTAAGGTACACACGGTCATTTTAATTCTATAAATCGGAACCCACGGTTCCTGGCGACCACATTTATTTCTTCTCACCCTCTTCCCACATGACCCAAACCGTCTCTTTGGTGATCGAGCGACGCCAAGGGATGAAAGTTCGGGGATCAATGTGAGTGTGGGACCGAGGTGAGAGTTGCTTTCCGAGTTTTCTTTCTTTCTTTCTCATCCCCTCTTGAGGTGACGATCTGGATTCACGGACTTCCCTGAAAAGGAGAGGACCCCATCGAATTTTCAGAGTCAACAGCTTTGTGGCAACCACGGTGGGACAAGCAATGTCTTCAACCGTGGGTGCTTAGTGTTTTGTTTGCAACTAGTTCTATTTCTAGACCGGTTCCCACGTGAGCCTTTCCTTCTTTCCACCTCTCTTAACTTCATGCCATCTCAAAATTTCTGATTTCACCCATCTTTCATCAGATCTGAAGTGCCAAGTATGCCATTTAATTTCTGTCATTTTATTTAAACTAGTTCCCACGTGAACCACCCTTTTTCTTTTAAACCGGTTCCCGCGTGAACCAATCTCTTTCTTTACTTCGGTTCCTACGTGAACCAAAACATTTTATTTTATATCTATCCCAACTTGGATCAGATATTTATTCACCTTTAATTGGCCCCACGTGGCCCTCTTTTGACCATTCAAACCGGTTCCCACGTGAACCACCCCTTTTTACCCAAAACCGGTTCCCGCGTGAACCACCTTTACCTTTTACCCCGGTTCCCACGTGAACCAGCTTATTCTTACGTCGGTCCCCACGTGGACCACCCTTTTGCTTGGCTATCAGATCTGAACCCTCTTCTTTCCATCACCTTTTCACTATCTCCATATTGGCTCACATAAGAAACAAGGTCTGGATTCTAGTTTCTAGTTGCTTGTCTAGTATCTAATTGCTTGTCTTGTGTCATTGCTTGTTTATTTAAGTTTATGTTTTGCTCATTGTCGACTCTGAAAATTCAACGGGGTCCTCTCCTTTTCAGGGAAGTCCGTGAATCCAGATCGTCACCTCAAGAGGGGATGAGAAAAGAAAGGAATAAAGCACGAAAAGCAAATCTCACCTCGGTCCCACACTCACATTGATCACCGAACTTTCATCCCTTGGCGTCGCTCGATCACCAAAGAGATGGTTCGGGTCATGTGGGAGGAAGGTGAGAAGAAATAAACGTGGTCGCCAGGAACCGTGGGTTCCGATTTATAGAATTAAAATGAAAGATGATCGTGTGTACCATAGCGTGAAGAGTGTGGGTTAAAGCTTCTCCTTCTTCGGCCGGCCGATGAAGAAGAGTCCTCAACGCGGTGGGTAATTGATATTATGTGCAAATAGACAAACAAACAAGTGAAATAGACAATTAGAACTAGACAAAGTGGAGTATATGTAAAGAGAATGACATGAAACACACAATTGACTAGAAACTGACCGGATTCGGGTTATCTCTAACCCCCTTTTTTCTATTTTCGGATTAACAGAGTAAAAGTAATTAAAAAAAATGTAAAAAAATGATAGGAGGATGGAGAATCACTAAATAAAGATATAGGAAAAAGAACTGAAAGATTCTGAGTTGAATAGAAAAAGATATAGCCAAATCTGTGTTGTCGAAAAAGCCAAGCAGCAGTCCAGGATCTGCCAGGCGCGACTTTGCTTCTGCGCTCGTCACGACCAGCCCCAACCTTGGATTCAAGTGCCGTGGATTTTAAACTGAAGAAGACTTGGAGAGGAAGAACTTTTATGAAGAGATCTCAGGCAGCAGACGTCCACACACTGCTGTAGAGGCCGAAGAGGAGAGACCTGACTGATCACCTGCAGAACAGCCTTCCTCTCTCTTGAACCGACTTTTATCTCTCTAAAAACTCGAAATTATCTCTCTAAAAATCACAAAATTGATGCAGGATGGAGGTTGGACGTCTTGAGATGCCTGGGGAGTCGTTCTCATGCCTTCGGAAAGACCGGAATCAGAGTCCATTTATAGGAGAACGAGCAGTGCGATCGGAGCTAAAAAATAGGGCTCATTGCGCCCCACCCCTGGGCGCATGCGCCCTGGTGCTGGGCGCATGCACCCCACTGAAGGGCGCATGCACCCCCCAGTGGGGGCGCATGGGCACAAACCTCGAGAAAAGAGGGCTTATCCGGTCGGCGGTTCAGTGGTAGAGTCCGGGTGAAAAACTGGGTCCCTCGTGCCTCAAAAGTGGGGCGCATGTGCCCTCAAGTGAGGGCACAAGGCCACGTGCCTCACTGGTAGGGCGCATGGCCATGGGCCCTGGGTCCCGGGCGCATGTGACCAGGAACCCGGGCGCATGGGACTGGTTTCGCGCGTCCTTCTTCCGGAAGCCATTGCGAACACTCCCGAACTCGGAATTCGACGCCGTTTGTTGCGTTGGAAAGATAACAGGCCGAAGAAGCTTTCTATAGCATCGGATCAGCCATCACACCCTCCAAAACTTCAGAATTTTGTCCGGAAGTTAGGGCAGTGAACAGAAGATCCGATACAGGTCAAAATGACTCCGACGGCAAACCGGAAAGGCACGGAATGCAACAAAACCTGTCCGGTGTGTGAATATGACCATAACCTTCAATGCATGATCAGTAGGCATTGGTCATTCAGCCAATTTCCATGTTCACACGATTTACGTGCAGCTTTCGCTCGGAAATTACAGCTTTTTGCGGAAAACTTTGGAAAGCATCCGATTTCGTTCGGCGAAGCTCCAAATCGACTTTAAAAGACCCGGCATCATTATAAGGTCAATCACACATGTTACCCTATAAAACATGAGTTTTATGCTCTGAATTAGGCGAATTTGGCGTGTCTACAGCTTGCCTCGCCTTGATGTCGACTTTGTAAGGGAATGGCGTGTAATGAAGTGGAGTGATTTGGAGTGAACTGTAATGGAATGCAAGTGAACATAGATGAATTTAGCGGAATGGAATGATGATGGACTGAAAAGGTGGCATCAAGGTGTAGATATAGACATGCTTATCTACCTGATCCAGCAATATGAATCTCTCTGAGTATTCTAGATCTCTTTCATGTTCTAGCAAAACCTCATATAATTGACTGGTAAAAGACATGCCCTTGGCACGAGAGATGAAAAGTAAATGATAAAGGATAAAAGGATGTAGCCAACCCTCAGCGTGGTGAGGAGTCCTCGAATTCGTAGGTTCATCATCAGCCAGCAACCTGAACTTTGCGGTGTTCTTGTACTGTGATGGGCTAAAGTTTGTAAAAGAGAAGTTGATCTTAAAATGAAAAGAATACCAATCCATCATATTTGGAATCTCAAGTTCATTCAAGTTTCACAAAAATACTCAATTTAATTCTGAGTGGAAGAACCTCAAGTTCTTAAAGGGTTCATTTAAGCATAACAAAATTGCTCGGGTATCGTGAAAACCATGAATCATGCTCTAGCAGAAAATCAAGTATTCGGAAAACGACAAAACAGACTTAAGCCATAGTGGGTTTGAAAGATAATGGTGGGACTAACATAGAATGATGGGAAAGAAGAAACAATGGCATGATAATTGCCAAGGCACGGTGGGATAAAGGAAAGGAAAGAATAAAACATGGTGGAATAAAAAGAAAGGAATAAAACATGAAGGGATAAAAGAAAGAATAAAACATGATGAAATAAAATAAAGAGAAAACATGATGAAATAAAATTGGTAATGATGAAGAAAGAAAAGGAGATGGATGTGAACACATAGAAAATCATGTAGAAAATAGTTGAAGATATAGATTGTCTATTGGAGGTCAAGACACCCGATTAGGAACCATCGTCCCTCCAATGTTCAATTTTGGCTTATCCGTGAGTGTGAAGAAATGACCAAGCCGTCGTAGATTTTGTTGAAGGGGATCTCGGGCCCAGTCATCTTCACTCTCAAGGTCTTCAACATTAATGCATATAATTTATATAAAATGGACCTAACATAACTAGGTGACAGATAATAGGAGTGATGTGAAGTGAAAAAAATGAAGTGATGGTGGTGCTGTGATGTGAGATTGATGCGAAGCTGAGTGAAGTCTTCAAGCGTGGTCTATCAACTTGCATCGACCGCCTGATTCATCAGCATCTCTAGTCCATCCTTGTCTTTCCTTCTGACGGAATACAACACCATGAGAATGTTCAGCTGGGTGGTGCTTCCTTTCTTTTCGCCGCAAGGTTGGCATGACGTTCCTTGAGGAACATTGATCTCACCAATTCACCTGTTAGGACTAAAAAAGGTTGCCTGCACATTTCTTGTTAGTACCCAACAGACAGAATTGTCATATGAAGCATATTGTTCATGAAATGATCAACTGAAGATTTTACTATTTGAACCATCATTTGGATGTTAAAAAAAAGTTTCTAATGATAGTTCCTTTAGAAAAAATGTCACTTTTAACATTATAGACAATTTCTGAATTTTTGATATTTTTTTGAATTTTTCAAATTTTTTGTCCATGTGCCCCCGATCGGGGGCACCTGGCCATGCGCCCTGGGGTGGGGCACCTGGCCATGTGCCCCCAGATAAGGGCACATGCGCCCTGAGGCCAATTTTTTTTTTTCAAAAAAAAGATGTACCTGATTATCCTTCTCTTTTTGTTTCTTTAGCTCCTGAAAATACTCAATGAAAATGATTAAATTTTTATCATTACTCATCCCTTTGCCTGTATATCATTTGCCTTGATTTTGAGTCAAAGGGAGGAGCCTTCTTAACAAGGTGGAATAAAACAAATGACTTAAAATGAAATGGGGGTTGAGAGAACTTATCTGTCATGGTGTGAATCCTCTCCTCTTCTGTATTGAAATGCCTGAAACACTTGACAGAAGGAGATTAGATCTTCATCAGTACTCATCCCTTTGCCCATTATGGTCAACTTTGACTTAGGTCAAGGGGAAGAGCCTTCTTAACAAGGTAATTAAAATAAAAATGGATATGCAATGCAGAAATGAAAATATGCACGACAATCAAATAAGCATGGATGCAACTAAGGCAATGATCATGACTAAGCAAAAAAAAAAAAAATTTTTTGGATTTTCTTGAAAACAATCATTTGTATTTTCAAAAGTATTCAATTTTTTTGGATTTTTTTGAAGTATGTGTTTTTTTTAAATTTTTGAAACATTCAATTTTTTGGGTTTTTGAAATATTCAATTTCTTGGGGTTTTTGAAATATGCATTTTTTTTGGGTTTTTGAAATATGCATTTTTTGTGGATTTTTGAAATATGCATTTTTTTGTGGAGAAAATGCTGGTATTTGAGATAATTCATCGGTCATTGGAGTTTGTCAAGACTCAAGTGGTAGATGCCACGTGCAAAAATAAAGTTCCCTACCTAGAATCCTTCTAACCTTCTTCCTTTGATCGACTTGGGTTCCACCTGGATTTGGTCAGTTTACCCTACCCAATGGGTTTAAGGAGGAAGAGTATAGAGGAAGTCTTTGATAGGGTTTGAAGATGTTGAGAGGGATTTCTCTACTCTCACTCAAATTACCCATTGGGGTTCGGCCTCTTTGGGTTTTTTCTTTCTTTCTTTTTTGCTCTTTTCTATATGGCACATATTTGGACATGTTTTTTTGACCCGTGGGGACATTCCCATCTTTTAGTGCCTTTTGCCTTGACTATCATTCTGGGTACTCATTCAGACAGGTTGATCATTTTTCTTTTTCTAACCTGAGGGGTTCATTGCCCATCTTTTGGTACCCTTTTGTACCCTCTGAGACGGCCTCCTACTAGGGTGGCGAGTGTTTTCGATACTACCCCTCTCTAATCTTCTCTCCCTATCTTAGACCGAGTAGAAGAGAATAGGGTAAGGGTACTCCTTCCATTTCTAGATTTCTGCCTTGCCTTTCGCAAGTGTCGGGTTGTCCGGATTCTAGGATCGGGAAGTGTTGTGTGTGTAGGATGGTACCTACCCTTGACTTCTCACGAACAACCTAGGATCGATGACTTGAGATTATACCAGTGGTTTCTCCATTTTTATGGAAAGTACTTTTTGAGGTAAACTCCATTCCAAGGATGATTCAGTTTTCTCCATCTGCATTAGTCAATTCATATGCATTACCTGGATACTTTTCAGTGATTACAAAAGGCCCTTCCCAGTTAGGTTGCAATTTGGAGCGGGGACCCCCTGGCTTAACGAATATGCGTTTGACTACCATCTCACCGATTTCGAACTTTCTCTCGACCACCCTCTTTTGATAAAACCTTTTGAGTCTATTCTGAAAAGTCCGGGCATGCTCGGCGGCGGCTAACCTTCTTTCATCCAAGAGTTCAAGCTGTGCAAGGAGAGATTCTCGTCTCTCATCAACAGGAATATCCCTGTCGAGCTGAATTCGGAGAGATGGAAGTAATACTTCGTAAGGGACCACTGCTTCCATCCCATATGCCAAAGCATACGGGGTTTGTCCAGTGGGAGTCCTTACAGAAGTACGATAAGCCCATAGAGCATCTACAAGCTTATCAGGCCAGTCGACAAATTTGCTAGACTTACAAGATTTCTTGATGATTTTGATTAAGGTTTTGTTGGTGGCTTCTGCTTGACCATTGCCTTGAGGATAGTATGGTGATGAATGATGCAATGAAATGCGATACCTGTTGCAAAGATCACGCAGATCTTGAGAAAGAAATTGTGGCCCATTATCGGTGACGATGTCGCTGGGGATCCCGAACCTTGCCAGGATGTTGCGCTTGATGAAGGAGCAGACTATTGACGCTTTAATCTCCACGAATGCTTCCGCTTCAGCCCACTTTGTGAAGTACTCCGTTGCCGTCAGAATGAACGATTTTGACCACATTTCGGAGTTGAGGTCACTCAACGGGCAAATGATATCAAAAGCCCACATGGCGAAAGGCCATGGGGCATGAATTGGATGAAGGGAAGATGCGGGAGAGTGAATCTTGTCGGTATGGAGTTGACATGAATGACAATGCCGAACAAAGATGGAGCAGTCTTCTTCTAGAGTTGGCCAATAATACCCTTGTCGGATGATTTTCTTAGCAAGGGCTTGGGCATTCACATGACCACCACAAACTCCAGAATGTGCTTCTTTCAGCACCAACTCGGCTTCTTCTTCATCAAGACACCTGAGTAAGATTCCACTTAGGCTTCTCTTATAGAACACTCCTCCTAGGATTGTATACCTCTGGGATACTCTTCTGATTGCCTTCTTTTCCTTGGTAGTTGATCCAGGTGGGTATGACTGATCTTGACAATACCTCGCAATCTCGTCATACCAAGGTCTCTCACTTTCTTCTAATTATTCAAATTCAATCAAGGAGATTTCTTCCTTATGTTCCAAGTATTCTTTTCTGTTGAATCTTTCCTTAACCTTCAGAAAACGTCCATTCTCAATTGCTAGAATTGTCCTCTTACAGATGTGGATGGTTCGCACTTACCTGCCTAGCGGGACAGATAGAGATGAAGCTAGTGAAGCTAAGACATCGGCGAGGATATTCTAAGAGCGGGGGACATGAACAAAGGTGAGTTTAAAGAATAGCTTGATGTAGCAGGTGGTGAGCTCCTGGTAGGGTTTGAGGTTTGGATGGGAAGTTCGGTATTTGGATAAGACTTGGCGTAGGATCAATTGACTATCACCTATCACCCTCAGTTCGGTGGCACCATGGAAATGAGTGGCCTCCAGCCCGGCCAGCAAGGCTTCATACTCAGCTATGTTGTTGGTTGCTAGAAAGTTAAGCTGAAAAGCCTGTGGAATGGTGACACCTTCAGGTGACAGAAGGACAATACCTATCCCTCTACCATGAGAGTTCAGAGCCCCGTCAAAATATAATGTCCAAAGATTGGAAGATCGGACTGACATTAGTTCGTCATCTGAGAACTCCGACCGGACTGGGTCAAAGACGGGTATGGGATGATGGGCAAGGTGTTCAGCAATAGCATAACCCTTGATTGTCTTCTGTGGGACATAAGTGATATCAAATTGGGATAAGAAACTCTGTCATCGCCCTAACCGATCAGTCAAGACTGTCTTCTCTAACAGAAACTTAATAGGATTGATACGAGCAATGAGCTTGACTTGGTGAGCAAGGAAATAATTTTTGAGTTTCTGAACCACCCAAACAAGAGTAGCACAGGTCTTTTCTACCACAGTGTACTTCAGCTCACAAGCATCAAACATCTTATACAAGTAGTAAGTAGCTCGTTCTTTCCCTTCTTCATCAACTTGTGCAAGGACTGCCCCGAGAGAGTTCTCAAGAACCGAAATGTAGAGGACCAAAGGTTTGTCGGGAATTGGTGGTCTAAGTACAGGGGGACTTGCCAGGTATGTTTTCAACCCATCAAACGCCTCCTGGCACTTCGAATCCCATTTAAACTCGGCCCCCGCCTTGGTTAACTCATAGAAAGGTTTACACCTTTAGGAATGTTGTGAGATAAACCGGCGGACAAATTGTAGCCTCCCAATCAATGCTCGAAGCTCTTTCATATTCTTCGGAGGAGGCATACCAATAATTGCTTTGGCCTTGTTTGGGTCGATCTCTATGACCCTTTTGCTTACTATGAACCCAAGTAGCTTTCCTGATGAAACTCCAAATGTACACTTCTTAGGGTTCATTTTCAGCTTGTATTCTCTAGCTCGTTACAAAACTTTCCTTAACACTTCAGAATGATCTTCCCGATTCTTAGACTTGATAACCAAATCATCCACATACACCTCTACAAGGGTGTGCATCATGTCATGAAAGATAGCCATCATAGCCCTCTGATATGTAGCACCAGCATTCTTTAACCCAAAGGGCATGACAACATAGCAATATGTTCCCCAAGGTGTAGTGAATGAGGTCTTCTCTTGGTCCTCCTCAGCTAACCGGATCTGATTGTATCCAGAATAGCCATCCATGAATGAAAGCATTTCAAATCCAGTTTGTGTTATCAACCAAAACATCGATATGAGGCAAAGGGAAATCATCTTTAGGACACGCTCGGTTCAAGTCCCTGAAGTCTATACAAATCCGAATTCGTCCATCCTTCTTCATAACAGGGTCTATGTTAGCCACCCATTGCGGATATAGGACAACCTTAATAAATTTTGCTTGATGTAGTTTGTCTACCTCTTCTTTCATTTTGAGTGCAATATCAGGGTGGAACCTCCTGAGCTTTTGTTTAACTGGGGTAGTTCCAGGTTTCAAGGTTAATCTATGTTCAACCAGTGAATTATCTAATCCCGGCATATCTTCATATGTCCATGCGAACGTGTCCTTATATTCTTCCAAGACTTTGATCAAACGTTGTTCTTCTGAGGGAGTGAGGTTTGCACTGATGAACATAGATTAACCCTGATAGTCTTAGGATCTTTCAGGGTTCCTAAATTCAGTTCCTTGGTCGGTTCATTCCCTGTGGCTGATGGTTCTTCAAATCTTCTAAGTCCAGATGCATATGTATCAGCCAAGTCCTCGATTTCATCCTCGGATTCGGGATCTTTCTCTGATACCACCTCATATACTCCCAAAGTATGATCTATGTTATGCTCATCCTCATATCAGATTTCATCTAGATGGATGGTATTATCTAAAAAGTTTGGCAGCCTTGCACACTCTACGCATTTCTGTGCCAATTGTTGCAGATACCTATTTGGAACTCGCTTACCTCTAACTTTCCTATTTCCTAACCTAACTTGACCTACTGAAGATAAAGCCGGAAAGGTGGTATGTACGGTGGAGGGGGATCGAGTAAATCGATCAATGATTCGGAAAAGAGGGATCCCCGATTGGGAGCACCCTGCGGGATGAGTAGAGACGTCTCCTCGATGGAAATGTGAGTTTCAGACAAGACATCTTTTTTTTTGGAAATTTCAAGCAAAAAGATAGAATGAGCCTGAGTGACTCGAGGCTTGCTAGAAGATGACTGAATTAATAGAGAGAAAAACTTAAGAATAAAAGGGAAAAAGGGGCTCGTGGGCCCAATGGTAATAGAAAATGGACACATGGGTCCAAAACTGATTAAAAAAGTAAACGGGTACGTGGACCCGATCTTAAAAATAAATGGGCATGTAATCCCATGTTGGAAAAAGCCCTCAGTTCTGAAGTTGATGAGGGAAGCAAATGGGCAAGCTGGCCCAGTAAGAGTGGAAGGTTGAAGAGGGCACATGGGCCTAAAGTGGGTAAGTGGGCCCTGAAGCCCATCCAAAAGATCTAGAAACAACGGCACAAGGTTTAAACATGGCATTGTTGTATTTGGGCCTCGTGGAATGGTTTTGACTTGGGTGGTATGCTCAACCAGATGATCCAACATTGGTTTGCCCTTGGGTGGTTCTTGATACTCTTCCCCACTCGAGAACAGACGAGTCAAAGATAAGCACATGTCTTCCAAGTCTTCTTCTTCTTCTTCTGGAACTTTTCTTCTCTTGACAACTGTCATCATGGAACTCTTGTTGTCTTCAGCCATCATCATGGTCTCCCCTTTGATAAAGAATGTATGGAGTCCCATGGCATATCGTGGCTGGAAGATCCTCCTTGGGATGGAACCCTCTTCATATCCCAACCCCTGCCTGCGTGGCCTTTTCGCATTTTCAATTGGCTGAGTGATCCCTTGAAGATCCTTGCCTAAACCTCTTCCAGTCGATAGCCCAATTTCATCATCATCCGCCATCCCAGTGTGTCTGGTAGAGAGGCGGTCATGCATCTGACTTCTGGCAATTTTCCCACTGAGATCTGGGGTTGTATTGACAGACCTAGGGGTAAACAAGCATCGTTCAGCTCGTCCCTTATAGGCATGCTAGTCACCTTGACCACCTGTCCTTTAAAGGGAAATTTTATGCACTGGTGGTTTGTTGAAGCCACAGCTCCTATTGCCTCCAAGTATGGCCTCCCAAGTATAGCCCGAAAAGTTGGATCCAATTCTAGAACATGAAAATCTGTTGTGACCGTACATGGTCCAAGTTTGACTTCTAGTGTGACCACCCCACGTGCAGACTTCTTGGAGTTATCATAGGCCGTCACCATGGCACATGATGGCTTGATTTCTTGCTCAGAAATGCCACACAACTGCAAAGTTTCTGGCGGCATAACGTTGATAGAAGCTCCAGTGTCAACCAAACATGATTTCACTTCAATATTACAGATGATAGCAGCCACATGCAAAGCATATCTCCTAAATTCTGGATCGGCTAATTCCTCCTGAGAGAAAGTGAGTGTTGGGTGCTCACTTCTAGGGGTTAACACTGTAGTGATCTTCTCAGGTGGGAGATCTTCATTCACCATGACCCTTTGCAAGTACTGCTGTAGAATCTTCTAGTGCACCTTTGATCTTTTGATCAACTCAAGTATGGAAATACGGGCTGGTGTTTTATCTAAATGCTTTAACAGATCATAGGCTGTGCCTGGCAATGGTTCTTCTACTTGTTCCTCCTCCACTGGCTCTTGCGGTTGAGTTCCGGCTTGGGGAAAGAGCCGCTGGAACATCCTCCCACTCCGAAGCACCGGGGCTATTTGGCGGTCAGGTAGAGGTGACGGGTTAACTGGGGTGGGTTGTGGTGGAACAGGTGGTGTAGGTGCAGGTATGATAGGTAATGGGATTGATGGTTCTGGGATGATGGGGTTAGTTGGTAGAGGGGTAGGAATTGTAGGTGGTAGTGATGGTGATACCGGTGGCCTAATAAGAAGAGGCCGGGGTGCAGAAGTGGTTGGTGAGTTTAATGAAGGTTGTGATTGTATGATAGGTTGGGGTTTTGGAGTGGTAGAGCTCGTAGGCTGGGGGTTCAGGTTTGGTGGTGATTGTGGTGGTCGGATGAGCAAGGGCCGGTGTGTAACAATGGTTGAAGGAGGTGTAGTTAGAGAGGGGGCTCGCCTAATGATGGGCCGGCGAGAAGAAGTGGCGGCCAGTGGTTGGGTTATTGAACTTTGTTGTAGTTGTGGAGTAGCAGGTGCACGGATTATTTGTCTAGGAGGGTTCCTAGCAGGAGGTCTAGCTGGGTTGACAGGCATGGTTGTATTGTGGCTTTCTAGTTGCCAACCTTGAGCACGACTGGCATCTCCCTGGACAATGGAGTGTACTAGACCAATTCCTGGGTTTGGATGTGCTGGTGTCGGTGCTGGAGCGGGAGCATGTAATGGGAGCGGATTCTGAACAATCCCCAAGCCAGGTTGTTGTTGAGGTTGAGCCGGTGGACGCTGCCGCTGCTGCTGCCTAGCCTTCATAGCTTGTATGCATTCCCCCATTTGGACCCAATCAATGCTGCCTTGGTCATTCAGATCGTGGATATAATCCTTGAATTGAAAGCACACCTCTACAGTGTGACCAGGACACCGGTGGTAAGCACAGTATCAGGACATATCTGGGTTTACTGGCCAAACCTCTCTTTCCTTGGGCAATTCCAACTGTTTTTCCGCCATGAGTACATTGAAGATGTCGGTCAAGGAGTAAGAGAGTTGCTGGTAGTTCTCTCTCCTAGGACCTCCCCTTCGTGGTGCCTGATTGGGTGGTGGTGGTGCCCTATTGTAGGTAGGTTGACGAGGTTGCTGGGGTTGTGCTACTTGTTGCGGGGGTTGCTGTGATTGTCGTGGTTGTTGTGGCCTAACCTGTTGTTGAGGAGGGTAATAGGAATGGTTTTGTGGTAGGTTTCTGAACTGGTTTTGACGGTTCCCTCCCTGGTTCCCCACAATATTTACAGCTTCGTTGTTGACCACTCCCTCGGTTGTAGGACCAACTGGTGCAAAGGGGGTTTTCCTGAGGTTTCTAGGTTTAAGATCAAAAGGGTTTATCATGGTGGCATCCTTGAAGTGGGCTTGCAAGTATCGGGCACTATCATAGAGTTCATTCATTGTGGTAGGACGGTGCATGATCAAGACATTCCTCAAGGCAGGTGTAGTGTTTCCAATGAGCATCTTCACTTGTTCCCCTTCAGAAATCACATTTGTCAATTTTTCTACCATTTCACTCCAGCGATCAGCAAACTTTATGAAGTCCCCTTCGGGCTTCATCTTCTCAGCAATCAAATCTATAATGGAGCATGCTGGTGCCACCCGGTCTCTGTATCTTTGCAAGAATTTTATCTTTACAATGTCGAAGTCTCCTGCCTCAAAGGAGTCGAGTGAGTAGAACCATTCCAATGCAGACCCTTCTAATGATCGACGGAACAAGAAGGCAAGAACCCTACGATCATCTTTCCAGAATGAGGATTCAAAGAGAAAATCTTTAAGGTGGAGAAAAGGGTTGCCAGTACCATTGTAGCGGCGATAAACTGGTAGCTCAGAAGGTGGCAGGTGTAGGACTGGCAGAGAAGGAATAGAGATTTCAGGAACTGACTTGGAGTCCAGGTGACATCTCAGCTCTTCATAACGTTCATTCATCTGGGTGAGCTGATCTATGATTGCCCTGGTGAGAGCAGGTTCTTGGTTTACTGGTGGGGGTATGTGGTTAGAGACATGGTTCTGAAATTGAGGAGCATGACTTGAAGATTGTCCCATGACTTGATGGGCCAAGGGAGCAACATGGTTGAAATAAGATGGCTGAACAAATGAGGGTTGAACCACAGATGGTTGAACTATAGAGGGTTGAACTGTAGATGGTTGTGCTAGTGCCAATGATGGTTGAATCATAGATTGTTGAACAACAGGTGGTTGAACAAAGGGTGATTGAATGAGTGGTGGTCGAACCATAGGACGAGGAGATAAGGCAACTTGATTGGTTTCAGCCTGATCTGAAGCAATTTTGCCCTTCACCATGGATTGTATACGGGCATAGGTTTCTAGGTCGGTATAGAGAGACAACTCCCTAAAGAGTTGTTCAACATCACGTGGAGCAGATGGTTGAGGAACCTCTTGCGCTTCTGACTCAAACAATGGATTAACACGACCATCTGACAGATTTGGTTGATGACCCATCTCATGTTCTCGATGTTCAGCTTGTTCCGCCATTCCAACGTGCCTTCCAGACCTTAGTTGCATTGAACTTCAAGGAGAAAGTAAAACAAACAAGTTGACAAAACAAACAAAGAACTTTTCTTTTCTTTTTTTGTCTTTTTAGTATTTTGCAAAAAGTTAGAGGTTTGAATTTTTGTTTGACAAGCAAGTGATGCAAAGACTTGAAAGCAAAATTACGCAATGATTTTGATTAAACCTTAGGTTTATGAATTTTGTTAAGAATTGTTCTCTCAACAAATGGGTTAGGATCCTAACTCCAATCTCTAATGACCTAGGTTTCACACAATCTCACCACGTGTAGGTAACGTAGGATGCTTCGGGTTTTGGGGAGTGGTACAACCAACCCGATCGTGAAGAGGAATACTCCACGTATGAGGAATTACGGAGGCCTTGATGAAAGCCAACCAAGTTAACTAGGAAGGAATATCCCAGAAGAGAGGTCAGAATCCACCAAGAGGGTGTTTTGGATGGGAGGGGTAAATGGGAGAGTGAGCTCCCGCCTCAAACAACTGTAAAAAAAGGAGGTAGAGAGAAGGAGCGAAGAATGCAATCAAGTAATAAAACAAGTAATGAGCAAAACATAAACTTAAATAAACAAGCAATGACACAAGACAAGCAATTAGAAACTAGACAAGCAACTAGAAACTAGAATCTAGACTTGTTTCTTATGTGAGCCAAATGGAGATAGTGAAAAGGTGATGGAAAGAAGAGGGTTCAAATCTGATAGCCAAGCAAAAGGGTGGTCCACGTGGGGACCGATGTGGGAACTGGGGTAAAAAGTAAAAGTGGTTCACGTGGGAACCGGTTTTGGGTAAAAAGGGGTGGTTCACGTGGGAACTGATTTGAATGATCAAAAGAGGGCCACGTGGGGACAAGTAAAGGTGAATAAAGATCTGATCCAAGTGGGGATAGATCTGAAGGAAAGTGGTTTGGTTCACGTGGGAACCGAAGTAAAGAAAGAGATTGGTTCACGTTGGAACCGATTTAAAAGGAAAAGGGTGGTTCACATGGGAACCGGTTTAAATAAAATGCAGAAATTAAATGGCATACTTGGGACTTCAGATCTGATGAAAGATGGGTGAAATCAGAAATTATGAGATGGCATGAAGTTAAGAAAGGTGGAAGGAAGGAAAGGCTCACGTGGGAACCGTTCTAGAACTAGAATTAGTTGCAAACAAAACACTAAGCACCCACGGTTGAAGACATTGCTTGTCCCACCGTGGTCGCCACAAAGCTGTCGACTCTGAAAATTCGACGGGGTCCTCTTCTTTTCAGGGAAGTCCATGAATCCAGATCGTCACCTCAAGAGGGGATGAGAAAAGAAAGGAATAAAGCACGAAAAGCAAATCTCACCTCGGTCTCACACTCACATTGATCCCCGAACTTTCATCCCTTGGCGTCGCTCGATCACCAAAGAGACGATTCGGGTCATGTGGGAGGAAGGTGAGAAGAAATAAACGTGGTCTCCAGGAACCGTGGGTTCCGATTTATAGAATTAAAATGAAAGATGACCGTGTGTACCTTAGCATGAAGAGTGTGGGTTAAAGCTTCTCCTTCTTCGGCCGGCCGATGAAGAAGAGTCCTCAACGCGGTGGGTGCTTGATATTCTGTGCAACTAGACAAACAAACAAGTTAAATAGACAATTAGAACTAGACAAAGTGGAGTATATGTAAAGAGAATGACATGAGACACACAATTGACTAGAAACTGACCGGATTCGGGTTATCTCTAACCCCCTTTTTTTATTTTCGGATTAAAAGAGTAAAAGTAATGAAAAAAAATGTAAAAAAATGATAGGAGGATGGATAATCACTAAATAAGGAGATAAGAAAAAGAACTGAGATTCTGATTTTAATAGAAAAAGATATAGCCAAATCTGTGTTGTCGAAAAAGCCGAGCAGCAGTCCAGGATCTGCCAGGCGCGACTTTGCTTCTGCGCTCGTCACGACCAGAACCGACCTTGGAATCAAGTGCCGTCAATTATAAACTGAAGAAGACTTGGAGAGGAAGAACTTTTATGAAGAGAGCTCAGGCAGCAGACGTCCACACACTGCTGTAGAGGCCGAAGAAGAGAGACCTAACTGATCACCTGCAGAACAGCCTTCCTCTCTCTTGAACCAACTTCTCTATCTCTAAAACCTCGAAATTCTCTCTCTAAAAATCACAAAATTGATGCAGGAGGGAGGTTGGATGTCTTGAGATGCCTAGGGAGTCGTGCTCATGCCTTTGGAATGACCGGAATCAGAGTCCATTTATAGGAGAACGTGCAGTGCGATCGAAGATAAAAAATAGGGCTCATTGCGCCCCACCCCTGGGCGCATGCACCATGGTGCTGGGCGCATGCGCCCCACTGAAGGGCGCATGCGCCCCCCAGTGGGGGCGCATGGGCACAAACCCCGAGAAAAGAGGGCTTATCCGGTCGGCGATTCAGTGGTAGAGTCCGGGTGAAAAACTGGGTCCCTCGTGTTTCAAAAGTGGGGCGCATGTGCCCTCAAGTGAGGGCACAAGGCCACGTGCCTCACTGGTAGGGCGCATGGCCACGTGCCCTGGGTCCCGGGCGCATGTGACCAGGAACCCGGGCGCATGGGACTGGTTACGCGCGTCCTTCTTCCGGAAGCCATTGCGAACACTCCCGAACTCAGAATTTGACGCCGTTTGTTGCGTTGGAAAGTTAACAAGCCGAAGAAGCTTTCTATAGCATCGGATCAGCCCTCACACCCTCCAAAACTTCATAATTTTTTCCGGAAGTTAGGGCAGTGAACAGAAGATCCGATACAGGTCAAAATGACTCTGACGTCAAACCGGAAAGGCACGGAATGCAACAAAACCTGTCTGGTGTGTGAATATGACCATAACCTTCAATGCATGATCAGTAGACATTGGTCATTCAGCCAATTTCCATGTTCACACGATTTACGTGCAGCTTTCACTCGGAAATTACGGCTTTTTGCGAAAAACTTCGGAAAGCATCCGATTTCGTTCGGCGAAGCTCCAAATCGACTTTAAAAGACCCGGCATCATTATAAGGTCAATCACACATGTTACCCTATAAAATATGAGTTTTATGCTCTGAATTAGGCGAATTTGGCGTGTCTACACTCATTACTTGTTTTATTACATGATTGCATTCTCTGCTCCTTCTCTCTACCTCCTTCTCTTACACTTTTTTTGTGGAGGGAGCTCACTCTCCCATTTATCCCTCCCATCCAAAACACCCTCTTGGTGGATTCTGACCTCTCTTCTGGGATATTCCTTCTTAGTTGACTTGGTTGGCTTTCATCAAGGCCTCCGTAATTCCTCATACGTGGAGTATTCCTCTTCACGATCGGGTTGGTTGTACCACTCCCCAAAACCCGAAGCATCCTATGTTACCTACACGTGGTGAGATTGTGTGAAACCTAGGTCATTGGAGATTGGAGTTAGGATCCTAACCCATTTGTTGAGAGAACAATTCTTAACAAAATCCATAAAACTAAGGTTTAATCAAAATCATTGCGTAATCTTGCTTTCAAGTCTTTGCATCACTTGCTTGTCAAACAAAAATTCAAACCTCTAACTTTTTGCAAAATACTAAAAAAACCACACAAAAAAAGTTTTTTGTTTACTTTGTCAACTTGTTTGTTTTACTTTCTCCTTGAAGTTCAATGCAACTAAGGTCTGGAAGACACGTTGGAATGGCGGAACAAGCTGAACATCGAGAACATGAGATGGGTCATCAACCAAATCCGTCAGATGGCCGTGTTAATCCATTATTTGAGTCAGAAGCGCAAGAGGTCCCTCAACCATCTGCTACCCGTGATGTTGAACAACTCTTTAGGGAGTTGTCTCTCTATACCGACCCATAAACCTATGCCCGTATACAATCCATGGTGAAGGGCAAAGTTGCTTCAGATCAGGTTGAAACCAATCAAGTTGCCTTATCTCCTCGTCCTCTAGTTCGACCACCACTCATTCAGTCACCCTTTGTTCAACCACCTGTTGTTCAACAATCTATGATTCAACCATCGTTAACACAACCATCACTAGCGCAACCATCTGTAGTTCAACCATCTATAGTTCAACCATCTGTGGTCCAACCCTCATTTGTTCAACCATCTTATTTCAACCATGTTGCTCCCCTGACCCATCAAGTCATGTGACAATCTTCAGTAAATTTGCCAAGTCATGCTCCTCAATTCCAAAATCATGTCTCTAACCACATACCCCCACCAGTAAACCAAGAACCTGCTCTCACCCAGGCAATCATGGATCAGCTCACTCAGATGAATGAACGTTATGAAGAGCTGAGATGTCACCTGGACTCCAAGTCAGTTCCTGAGATTTACATTCCTTCTCTGCCAGTCCTACACCTGCCACCTTCTGAGCTACTAGTTTATCGCCGCTACAATGGTACTGGCAACCCTTTTCTCCACCTTAAAGATTTTTTCTGTGAATCCTTATTCTGGAAAGATGATCGTAGGGTTCTCGCCTTCTTGTTTCGTCGATCACTAGAAGGGTATGCATTGGAATGGTTCTACTCACTCGACTCCTTTGAGGCAGGAGACTTCGATATTGTTAAAACCAAATACTTGCAAAGATATAGAGACCGGGTGGCACCAGCATGCTCCATTAAGGATTTGATTGCTGAGAAGATGAAGCCCGAAGAGGACTTCATAAAGTTTGTTGATCGCTGGAGGGGAATGGCAGAGAAACTGACAGATGTGATTTCTAAAGGGGAAAAAGTGAAGATGCTTATTGCCAACACTACACCTGCCTTGAGGAATGTCTTGATCATGCACCGTCCTACCACCGTGAATGAACTCTATGACAGTGCCCGATACTTGCAAGCCCACTTCAAGGATGCCATAATGATAAATCCATTTGATCCCAAACTTAGAAACTTCAGGAAGACCCCCTCTGCACCAGTTGGGCCTACAACCGAGGGAGTGTTCAACAACGAAGCTGTAAATATTGTAGGGAACCAGGGAGGGAACCGTAAAAACCAGTTCAGAAACCCACAACAGAACCCTTCCTATTACCCCCCTCAGCAACAAGTTAGGCCACCACAACCACGACAACCACAACAACCCCCTCAACCAGTAGCACAACCCCAGCAACCTCGTCAACCTACCTACAATAGGGCAACGCCACCACCCAATCAGGCACCACGAAGGAGAGGTCCTAGGAGAGAGAACTACCAGCAACTCCCTTACTCCTTGACCGACATCTTCAATGTACTCATGGCAGAAAAACAGTTGGAATTACCCAAGGAAAGGGATGTTTGGCCAACAAATGTAGATATGTCCCGATACTGTGCTTACCACCGGTGTCCTGGTCACACTGTAGAAGTGTGCTTTCAATTCAAGGATTACATCCACGATCTGAATGACCAAGGCAGCATTGATTGGGCTCAAATGGGGGAATGCATACAAGCTATGAAGGCTAGGCAGCAGCAGCGGCAGCGTCCACCGGCTCAACCTCAACAACAACCTAGCTTGGGGATTGTTCAGAATCCGCTCCCATTACATGCTCCCGCTCCAGCGCGGGCAACAGCACATCCAAACCGAGGAATTGGTCTAGTACACTCCATTGTCTAGGGAGACGCCAGTCGTGCTCAAGGTTGGCAACTAGAAAACCACAATACAACCATGCCTGACAACCCGGCTAGGCCTCCTGCTAGGAACCCTCCTAGACAAATAATCCGTGCACCTGCTACTCCACAACTACCACAAAGCTCAATAACCCAACCACTGGCCGCCACTTCTTCTCGCCGGCCCATCATTAGGCCAACCCCCTCTCTAACTACACCTCCTTCAACCATTGCTACACACCGGCCCTTGCTCATCCGACCACCACAATCACCACCAAACCTGAACTCCCAGCCTACGAGCTCTACGACTCCAAAACCCCAACCTATCATACGTCCGACACCACAACCAATCCCACAACCTACACCTTCATTAAACTCATCAACCACTTCTGCACCCCGGCCTCTTCTTATTAGGCCACCGGTATCACCATTGATAGAAATGTATGCCCTACAAGCCAATCATATATGATATGATTCGACATTTCTAGAAATATCTTATTCAATTAATTAGGCAAATCTTCATTATAAGCTCTTATTAGAAGCGAATATCATAATGAAGTCCTTGATCAAATACAATGATGATTAAATCATGATGAGATCATGATAATGAGATTGATCATCTAAAGGTATTTGATCTAAATGTTCCTAGTCATAGGATACTTGAGACGGGACATCAAGGATCCGGATAGACTAGTGTATGTGATGTCTTCTCATGTGATGAGGACGACCGATCTCATTGGTCATTAGTGTGGAGACACTGAGATACACATACAGGTGCTCATTAGTTGAATAAGTTCACTGAACTGACCGAATTAGAAACCCTGAATGGTATCTTACCGAACTGTCTATCAGGATCTTCTTTCATCACGGTTGCATGGTTGGACCTTTGACCTGAGTCGCCAAAGATGCCTTGTTGGGTGGAACTTGTGCTTTGACCATTGACTTATGGATCACAATTTAGATGGTCCTATATAGCGATGGATCGGGTACAAGGAAAATCCGATGGAGGCAATTGAGCGGACAACAAGGGATCGTCCACTCTCGGTAAGTGAGAGTGAATGTCCTATGGGATAGTACAATAAATCCCTGGCCAGGGTAGATAGGATAATTGGAAAAGGAGTTTTCCAATTGATCCAATTCCGAGTACAGGATCCTATAGAGTCGGTACACTAAGGAGTTGACAGTCGATGCTGTACTCCTTTCCGACCAGGACATTGGATGGATGAGGGTTTATATCCATGTGGTAACTGATGATGGAAAGACTCAATGGAGATGAGATTATCCCCATAGCCATTTGGTATCATGGGATGTGGCTTGTACCCTTCATGATCGGTAGGCCGATTAATCTGTTATCGGATAACGGATTTAATTAAATTAAATAGAATTGTTCTATTTTATTTAGGCCTCAGCCAAATAGGTTATTGGGCCTAGTGGGTCACACACAAAAGGACTTATACACAAGTACAGGGGCATGGGCATAATTTATAGAGATTTTGGGTTTTTATGAAAAATTCCATAATTCTCTATAAATACTAATGGTTTCAGCCAAACCCCATCAAGCCAAGGGTGAAAACCACATCCCTAGCCTCCTCCCTACCTCCTCCTCTCTCTAGAAGGTGTCCATGGTCGATGGAGCTCCGTTCGGGAAGAGTTCTCGAGGCCGGCGCGAAGGGAGAACCTACTGTGGATGAAGTTCGTGTGGATACTGTTGGAGACCGGACGCTTGAACAGTTTGAAGAGCTTGAGAAGCTCATCTCCTTCCTCTCCATGGGATTATATGAATCCCTATCAGGTATATTCGAACCCGATTTGATCGGTTTTCGATTTTCGTCGTTCGGTTCTGATTGAGACGAATTCTAAAGGAACCCATAGGAATCCTTACAACCATCACTACCACCTCCAGATCCTACCCCTCTACCAACTAACCCCATCATCCCAGAACCATCGATCCCATTACCTATCATACCTACATCTACACCACCTGTTCCACCACAATCCACCCCAGTTAACCCGTCACCTCTACCCGACCGCCAAATAGCCCCGGTGCTTCGGAGTGGGAGGATGTTCCAGCGGCTCTTTCCCCAAGCCAGTACTCAACCACAGGATCGAGTGGAGGAGGAACAAGTAGAAGAACCATTGCCAGGCACAGCCTATGATTTGTTGAAGCATTTGGATAAAACACCGGCCCGTATTTCCATACTTGAGTTGATCAAAAGATCAAAGGTGCAACAGGAGATTCTACAGCAGTACTTACAAAGGGTCATGGTGAGTGAAGATCTCCCACCTGAAAAGATAACTACAGTGTTAGCCCCTAGAAGTGAGCACCCAACACTCATTTTCTCTCAGGAGGAATTAGCAGATCCAGAATTTAGGAGATATGCTTTGCATGTGGCTGTGGTTATTTGTAATATTGAAGTGAAATTATGTTTGGTTGACACTGGAGCTTCTATCAATGTTATGCCACCAGAAACTTTGCGGTTGTGCGGTATTTCTGAGCAAGAAATCAAGCCATCTTGTGCCATGGTGACGGCCTACGACAATTCCAGGAAGTCTGCACATGGGGTGGTCACTCTAGAAGTCAAACTTGGACCATGTACGGTCAAAATAGATTTTCATGTTCTAGAATTAGATCCGACTTTTCGGGCTATACTTGGGAGGCCATACTTGGAGGCAATAGGAGCTGTGGCTTCAACAAACCACCAGTGCATAAAGTTTCCCTTTAAAGAACAGGTGGTCAAGGTGACTAGCATGCCTATAAGGGACGAGTTGAACGATGCTTCTTTACCCCTAGGTCTATCAATACAACCCCAGATCTCAGTGGGAGAATTACCAGAAGTCAGATGCATGACTGCCTCTCTACCAGACACACTGGGATGGCGGATGATGATGAAATTGGGCTATCAGCCTGGAAGAGGTTTAGGCAAGGATCTTCAAGGTGATCACTCAGCCAATTAAAACTGTAAAAAGGCCACGCAGGCAGGGGTTGGGATATGAAGAGGGTTCCATCCCAAGGAGGATCTTCCAGCCAGGATATGACATGAGGCTCCATACATTCTTTATCAAAGGGGAGACCATGATGATGGCTGAAGACAACAAGAGTTCCATGATAACTGTCAAGAGATGGAAAGCTCCAGATGAAGAAGAAGAAGACTTGGAAGACCTGTGCTTATCTTTAACTCGTTTGTTCTCAAGTGGGGAAGAGTTTCAAGAACCACCCAAGGGCAGACCAATATTGGATCATCTGGTTGAGCATACCACCCAAGTCAAAACCATTCCACGAGGCCCAAATACAACAATGCCATGTTTGAACCTCGTACTATTGTTTCTAGATCTTTTGGATGGGCTTCAGGTCCCACTTACCCACTTTGGGCCCATGTGCCCTCTTCAACCTTCTACTCTTACTGGGCATGCTTGCCCATTTGCTTCCCTCATCAACTTCAGAACTGAGGGCTTTTCTCAACATGGGCTCACATGCCCATTTATTTCTATGATCGGGTCCACGTACCCGTTTACTTTTTTCATCAGTTTTGGACCCATGTGTCCACTTTCTATTACCATTGGGCCTACGAGCCCCTTTTTCCCATTTATTCTTAAGTTTTTCTCTCTATTAATCCAGTCATCTTCTAGCAAGCCTCGAGTCACTCAGGCTCATTCTATCTTTTTACTTGAGAATCCCAAAAAAAATGTGTTCTCTGAAACTCACATTTCCATCTAGGAGACGTCTCTACTCATCCCAGAGGGTGCTCCCAATCAGGGATCCCTCTTTTTTGAATCATTGATCGATTTACTCGATCCTCCCTCCACTGTAAATACCACATTTCCAGCTTTATCTTCAGTAGGTCAAGTTAGGTTAGGAAATAGGAAAGTCAGAGGTAAGCGAGTTCCAAATAGGTATCTGCAACAATTGGCATAGAAATGCATAGAGTGTGCAAGGCTGCCAAACTTTTTAGATAATACCATCCAGCTAGATGAAATCTGATATGAGGATGAGCATAACATAGATCATACTTTGGGAGTATATGAGGTGGTATCAGATAAGGATCCCGAATCCAAGGATGAAATCGAGGACTTGGCTGATGCATATGCATCTGGACTTAGAAGATTTGAAGAACCCTCAGCCACAGGGAATGAACCGATCATGGAACTGAATTTAGGAACCCTAGAAGATCCTAAGACTATCCTCATTAGTGCAAACCTCACTCCCTCAGAAGAACAATGTTTGATCAAAGTTTTGGAAGAATATAAGGATACGTTCCCATGGACATATGAAGATATACCGGGATTAGATAATTCATTGGTTGAACATAGATTAACCTTGAAACCTGGAACTACCCCGGTCAAACAAAAGCTCAGGAGATTCCACCCTGATATTGCACTCAAAATGAAAGAAGCAGTTGACAAACTACACCAAGCAAAATTTATTAAAGTTGTCTTGTATCCGCAATGGGTGGCTAACATAGTCCCTGTTATGAAGAAGGATGGACGAATTCGGATTTGCATAGACTTCAGGGACTTGAACCGAGCGTGTCCTAAAGATGATTTTCCTTTACCTCATATCGATGTTTTGGTTGATAACACAACTGGATTTGAAATGCTTTCATTCATGGATGGCTATTCTGGATACAATCAGATCCGGTTAGCTGAGGAGGACCAAGAGAAGACCTCATTCACTACACCTTGGGGAACATATTGCTATGTTGTCATGCCCTTTGGGTTGAAGAATGATGGTGCTACATATCAGAGGGCTATGATGGCTATCTTTCACAACATGATGCACACCCTTGTAGAGGTGTATGTGGATGATTTGGTTATCAAGTCCAAGAGTCGGGAAGATCATTCTGAAGTGCTAAGGAAAGTTTTGCAACGAGCTAGAGAATACAAGCTAAAAATGAACCCTAAGAAGTGTACATTTGGAGTTTCATCAGGAAAGCTACTTGGGTTCATAGTAAGCAAAAGGGGCATAGAGATCGCCCCAAATAAGGCCAAAGCAATCATTGGTATGCCTCTTCCGAAGAATATGAAAGAGCTTCGAGGATTGATTGGGAGGCTACAATTTGTCCGCCGGTTTATCTCACAACATTCCCAAAGGTGTAAACCTTTCTATGAGTTAACCAAGGCGGGGGCCGAGTTTAAATGGGATTTGAAGTTCCAGGAGGCGTTTGATGGGTTGAAAACATACCTGGCAAGTCCCCTTGTACTTAGACCACCAATTCCTGACAAGCCCTTGGTCCTCTACATTTCGGTTCTTAAGAACTCTCTTGGGGCAGTCCTTGCACAAGTTGATGAAGAAGGGAAAGAACGAGCTACTTACTACTTGTCTAAGATGTCTAATGCTTGTGAGCTGAAGTACACTGTGGTAGAAAAGACCTGTGCTGCTCTTGTTTGGGTGGTTCAGAAACTCAAACATTATTTCCTTGCACACCAAGTCAAGCTCATTGCTCGTATCAATCCCATTAAGTTTCTGTTAGAGAAGACAGTCTTGACTGATCAGTTAGAGCGATGGCAGAGTTTCTTATCCCAATTTGATATCACTTATGTCCCACAGAAGGCAATCAAGGGCTATGCTATTGCTGAACACCTTTCCCATCATCCCATACCCATCTTTGACCTAGTCCAGTCAAAGTTCCCGGATGACGAACTAATGTCAGTACGATCTTCCAATCTTTGGACATTATATTTTGGCGGGGCTCTGAACTCTCATGGTAGAGGGATAGGTATTGTCCTTCTGTCACCTGAAGGTGTCACCATTCCACAGGCTTTTCAGCTTAACTTTCCAGCAACCAACAACATAGCTGAGTATGAAGCCTTGCTGGCCGGGCTGGAGGCCGCTCATTTCCATGGTGCCACCGAACTGAGGGTGATAGGTGATAGTCAATTGATCCTACGCCGGGTCCTATCCAAGTATCGAACTTTCCATCCAAACCTCAAACCCTACCAGGAGCTCACCACCTGCTACATCAAGCTACTTCACAAAGTGGGCTGAAGCAGAAGCATTCGTGGAGATTAAAGCGTCAACATTATGCTCCTTCATCAAGCGCAATATCCTGTCAAGGTTCGGGATCCCCAGCGACATCGTCACCGATAATGGGCCACAATTTCTCTCTCAAGATCTGCGTGATCTTTGGAATAGGTATTACATTTCATTGCATCATTCATCACCATACTATCCTCAAGGCAATGGTCAAGCAGAAGCCACCAACAAAACCTTAAGCAAAATCAACAAGAAATCTTGTAAGTCTAGCAAATTTGCCGACTGGCCTGATAAGCTTATAGATGCTCTATGGGCTTATCGTACTTCTGTAAGGACTCCCACTGGACAAACCCCGTATGCTTTGGCATATGGGATGGAAGCAGTGGTCCCTTACGAAGTATTACTTCCGTCTCTCCGAGTTCAGCTCGACAGGGATATTCCTATTGATGAGAGAAGAGAATCTCTCATTGCACAGCTTGAACTCTTGGATGAAAGAAGGCTAGCCGCCGCTGAGCATGCTGGACTTATCAGAATAGAATCAAAAGGTTTTATCAAAAGAGGGTGGTCGAGAGAAAATTCGAGATCGGTGAGATGGTAGTCAAACGCATATTCGTTAAGCCAGGGGGTCCCCACTCCAAGTTGCAACCTAACTGGGAAGGGCCTTTTGTAATCACTGAAAAGTATCCAGGCAATGCATATGAATTAACTAATGCAGATGAAGAAAAATTGAATCATCCTTGGAATGGAGTTTACCTCAAAAAGTACTTTCCATAAAAATGGAGAAACCACTGGTATAATCTTAAGTCATCGATCCTAGGTTGTTCGTGAGAAGTCAAGGGTAGGTACCATCCTACACACACAACACTTCCCGATCCTAGAATCCAGACAACCCGACACTTGCGAAAGGCAAGGCAGAAATCTAGAAATGGAAGGAGTACCCTTACCCTATTCTCTTCTACTCGGTCCAAGATAGGGAGAGAAGATTAGAGAGGGGTAGTATCGAAAACTCTCCCACCCTAGTAGGAGGCCGTCTCAGAGGGTACAAAAGGGTGCCAAAAGATGGACAATGAACCCCTCAGGTTAGAAAAAGAAAAATGATCAACCTGTCTGAATGAGTACCCAGAATGATAGTCAAGGCAAATGGCATTAAAAGATGGGCAATGTCCCCACGGGTCAAAAAACCTGTCCAAATATGTGCCACATAGAAAAGAGCAAAAAAAAGAAAGAAAAACCCAAAGAGGCCGAACCCCAATGGGTAATTTGAGTGAGAGTAGATAAATCCCTCTCAGCATCTTCAAACCCTATCAAGGACTTCCTCTATACTCTTCCTTCTTAAAACACCTTGGGCAGGGTAAACCGACCAAATCCAGGTGGAACCCAAGCCGATCAAAGGAAGAAGGTTAGAAGGATTCTAGGTAGGGAACTTTATTTTTGCACATGGCATCTACCACTTGAGTCTTGACAAACTCCAAAGATCGATGAACTGTCTCAAATACTAGCATTTTCTCCATAAAAAAGAGGAATATTTCAAAAACCCCAAAAAAAGGAATATTTCAACAACCCAAAAAAAATGCATATTTCAAAAATCCAAAAAAATGCATATTTCAAAAGTCCAAAAAATTTGAATATTTCAAAAAAATCCAAAAAAATTGCATATTTCAAAAATCCAAAAAAAATTAACACTTTGAAAATCTAAAAAAACAATGATTGTTTTCAAGAAAATCTAAAAAAAAATGCTCATTCATGACTATTGCCTTAGTTGCATCCATGTTTATTTGACTGTCATGCATATTTCCATTTCTGTATTGCATATCCATTTTTTTACTTTAATTACCTTGTTAAGAAGGCTCTCCACTTTGACTTACCTAAGTCAAAGTTGACCATAATAGGCAAAGAGATGAGTCACGGTGAAGATCTAATCCCCTTTCTATCAAGTGTTTCAGGCATTTCAATGTAGGAGAGGAGAGGATTCACACCACGATAGGTAAGTTCTTTCAACCCTTACCCCCATTTTATTTTAGTCATTTGTTTTATTCTACCTTGTTAAGAAGGCTCCTCCCTTTGACTCAAAATCAAGGAAAATGATATATAGGCAAAGGAATGAGTCATGATGAAAATTTAATCATCTTTGTTAAGTGTTTTCAGGAGTTGAAGAAGCAAAAAGAGAAGGGCGATCAGGTACACTTTTTTCTGAAAAAAAAAATAATTGCCTCAGGGTGCATGTGCCCTCATCTGGGGGCACATGGCCAGGTGCCCCACCCCAGGGCGCATGGCCAGGTGCCCCCGATCGGGGGCACATGGACCAAAAACTTCGAAAAATTCAGAAAAATATCAAAAAATCAGAAATTGTCTATAATGTTAAAAGGGACATTTTTGCTAAAGGAACCATCATCTAAAAATTTTTTTTGACCTCTAAATGATGGTTCTAATAGTGAAAACTTCAGTTGTTCATTTCAGGATAATATGCTTTATATGACAATTTCGTCTGTTGGGTACTAACCAAAAATGTGCAGGCAACCTTTTAAGACCTAACAGGTGAATTGGTGAGATCAGTGTTCCCCAAGGAATGTCATGCCAACCTTGCGAGGAAAAGAAAGGAAGCACCACCCAGCTGAACATTCTCATGGTGTTGTATTCTGTAAGAAGGCAAGACAAGGATGGACCAGAGATGCTGGTCGATGCACCACGCCTGAAGATTTCACTTCATTTTTGCACTTCACCTCACTCTTATCATTCACCTAGTTATGTTAGGTCCATTTGATACGTATTATAAGCATTAATGTTGAAGACCTTGAGAGTGAAGATGACTGGGCCCGAGGTCCCCTTCAACAAAATCTACGACGACTTGGTCATTTCTTCACACTCACGGATAAGCCAAAATTGAACATTGGAGGGACGATGGTTCCTAATCGGGTGTCTTGACCTCCAATAGACAATCTATATCTTCAACTATTTTCTACATAATTTTCTATGTTTTCACATCCATCTCCTTTTTTATTCTTATCATTACCAATTTTATCTCTTCATGTTTTATTCCTTTCTTTTTGTTCCACCATATTTTATTCTTTCCTTTCTTTTATCCCACCATGTCTTTTATTTTACCCACCGTGTCATGGCAATTGTCATGCTATTGTTTCTTCTTTCCCATCATTATATGTTAGTCCCACCATTGTCCTTCAATCTCACTATGGCTTAAGTCTGTTTTGTCGTTTTTCGAATACTCGGTTTTCTACCAGAGAGTGATTCATGGTTTTCACGATACCTGAGCAATTTTGTTTTGCTTAAAACGAACCCTTTTAGAACTTGAGGTTCTTCCACTCAGAATTAAACTGAGTATTTTGGTGAAACTTGAATGAACTTGAGATTCAAAATATGATGGATTGGTATTCTTTTCATTTTAAGATCAACTTTTCTTTTACAAACTTTAGCCCATCACAGTACAAGAACACCGTAAAATTTGGGTTGCTGGCTAATGATGAACCAACGAATTTGAGGACTCCTCACCACACTGAGGGTTGGCTACATCCTTTTATCCTTTATCATTTACTTTTTCATCTCTCGTGCCAAGGGCATGTCTTTTACCAGTCAATTATATGAGGTTTTGATAGAACATGAAAGCGATCTAGAATACTCAGCGAGATTCATATTGCTGGATCAGGTAGATAAGCGTGTCTATATCTACACCTTGATGCCACCTTTTCAGTCCATCACCATTCCATTCCGCTACATTTATCTACACTCACTTGCATTTCATTACAGTTCACTTCGAATCACTCTGCTTCATTACATGCCACTCCCTTACAAAGCCGACATCAAGGCGAGGCAAGCTGTAGACATGCCAATTCACTTAATTCAGAGCATAAAACTCATGTTTTATAGGGTAACATGTATGATTGAACTTATAATAATGCCGGGTCTTTTAAAGTTGATTTGGAGCTTCGCCGAACGAAATCGGATGTTTTCCGAAGTTTTCCGCAAAAAGCCTTAATTTCCAAGCGAAAGCCATGCGTAAATCATGTAAAGCATGGAACTTGACTGAATGACCAATGCCTAATGATCATGCATTGAAGGTTATGGTCATATTCATTGAAGGTTTTGGTCATATTCATTGAAGGTTATGGTCATATTCACACCCCGGACAAGTTTTGTTGCATACCGTGCCTTTCCGGTTTGCCGTCGGAGTCATTCTAACCTGTATCGGATCTTCTGTTCACTGCCCTAACTTTCGGACAAAATTCTGAAGTTTTGGAGAGTGTTATGGCTGATCCGATGCTACATAAAGCTTCTTCGGCCTGTTATCTTTCTAACGCAACAAACGGCATCGAATTCTGAGTTCGGGAGTGTTCGCAATGGCTTCCGGAAGAAGGACGCACAAAAAAATTCCCATGTGCCCGGGTTCCTGGTCACATGCGCCCGGGACCCAGGGCATATGCCCATGCGCCCTACCAGTGAGGCACGTGACTTTGAGCCCACACTTGAGGGCACATGCGCCCTACCCTGGAGGCACGAGGGACCCAGTTTTTCACCGGGACTCTACCATTAAACCTATCGACCGAATAAGACCTCTTTTTTCGGGAGTAGTGCCATGCGCCCTCACTGGGGGGCACATGCGCCCAGGGGTAGGGCGCAAGGTACCCTATTTTTTAGTCTGGATCGCGCCGTTCGTTCTCCTATAAATTGACTCTGATTCCGGTCGTTCCAAAGGCATAAGCATTACCCCTCAGGCATCTCAAGACGTCCAACCTCCCTCCTGAATTGATTTTGTGTTTTTTATAGAAAGAATTTCTAGTTTTTAGAGAGAGAAAAGTCGGTTCAAGAGAGAGGAAGGCTGTTCTGCA
The DNA here is from genome assembly GCA_036172225.1 of Cryptocoryne crispatula var. balansae. Taxonomy (NCBI): domain Eukaryota; kingdom Viridiplantae; phylum Streptophyta; class Magnoliopsida; order Alismatales; family Araceae; genus Cryptocoryne; species Cryptocoryne crispatula. Next base: position 119,331 of record JAYDZW010000046.1, read on the forward strand.
GGTGATCTGCCAAGTCTCTCTTCTTCAGCCTCTACAGAAGTGTGTGGACGTCTTCTTCCTAAGTTCCCTTCATAAAAGTTCTTCCTCTCCAAGTCTTCTTGAGTTTACAATCAACGGAACTTTATTCCAAGGTCGGGGCTGGTCGTAACGAGCGCAGAAGCAAACTCGCGCCTGGCAGATCCTGGACTGCTGCTCGGCTTTTTCGACAACCCAGATTTGGCTATATCTTTCTCTATTAAACTCAGAATCTTTCATTTATTTTTTATATCTCTTTGTTTCTTGATTCTACATCCTCCTATCATTTTTTTAAATTTTTTACATTATTTTTAGTCTGTTTATCTGAAAATAAAAAAAGGGGTTAGAGATAACCCGAATCCGGTCAGTATCAAGTCAATTGTGTGTTTCATGTTATTTTCCTTACATATACTCCACTTTGTTTAGTTCTAATAGTATCTTTCACTTGTTTGTTTGTCTAGTTGCACAGAATATCAAGCACCCACCGCGTTGAGGACTCTTCTTCATCGGCCGGCCGAAGAAGGAGAAGCTTTAACTCACATTCTTCACGCTAAGGTACACACGGTCATTTTAATTCTATAAATCGGAACCCACGGTTCCTGGTGACCACATTTCTTTCTTCTCATCCTCTTCCCACATGACCCAAACCGTCTCTTTGGTGATCGAGCGACGCCAAGGGATGAAAGTTCGGGGATCAATGTGAGTGTGGGACCGAGGTGAGAGTTGCTTTCCGAGTTTTCTTCCTTTCTTTCTCATCCCCTCTTGAGGTGACGATCTGGATTCACGGACTTCCCTGAAAAGGAGAGTACCCCGTCGAATTTTCAGAGTCGACAATGAGCCCATGCTAGAAAGAGCCCTCAGTCCTGGAGCTGATGAGGGAAGTAGATGGACAAGCAGGCCCAGTAAGAATAGAAGGTTGAAGAGGGCACATAAGCCCAAAGTGAGTTGTCAGTTTGGTAGAAGAGAGTGGGCTTGGAAGCCCATCCAATAGATCTAAAAACAATGACACAAGGTTTAAACATGGGATTGTTTTATTTGGTCCTTGTGGGATGGTTTGACTTGCTTGGCAGCTTGCTCAATAGGATGATCCAAGATTGGTCTGCCCTTGAGTGGTTCTTACTGCTCTTCCCCACTTGAGAACAAACGAGTCAAAGATAAGCACAGATCTTCTAAGTCTTCTTCTTCATCTGGAGCCTTCCATCTCTTGACAGCTGTAATGGAACCCTTGGCATCTTCAGCCATCATCATGGTCTCCCCTTTGATAAAGAATGTGTGTAGTCCCATGGCATATCCTGGTAGGAAGACCCTCCATGGGATGGAATCCTCTTCATATCCCAACCCCTGCCTACATGGCCTTTTCATAGTTTCAATCGGCTGAGTGATCCCTTGGAGATCCTTTCCCAAACCTTTTCCAAGCTGATAGCCCAATTTTATCATCATCCTCCATCCCGCTGTGTCTGGTAGAGAGGCGGTAATGCATTTAACTTCTGGAAACTCTCCCACTGAGATCTGGGTTGCATTGACAGTCCTAAGGGCAAAAAAGCATCGTTTAGCTCGTCCCTTATGGGCATGCTGGTTACCTTGACCACTTGTCCTTTAAAGGAAAATTTTATGCACTGATGGTTTTTTGAGGACACAACTCCTATTGCTTCCAAGTACGACCTCCCAAGTATAGCCAGAAAAGTTGGATCCACTTTCAGAACATGAAAATCAATTGTGACCATAAATGGTCCATGTTTAACCTCTAGAGTGACCACCCCACGTGCAGACTTCTTGGAGTTGTCATAGGCTATCACCATGGCACAAGATGGCTTGACTTTTTGTTTAGAAATGTAGCACAACTGCAAAGTTTCTGGCATCATAATGTTGATAGAAGCTATAGTGTCAACTAGATGGGATTTTACTTCGACATTGCGGATGATAACAACCAAATGTAAGACATATCTCCTAACCTCTGGATCTGCTAATTCCTCCTGAGAGAAAGTGAGCATTGGGTGCTCACTTCTAAGGGCTAACACTGTAGTGATCTTCTCTGGTGGAAGATCTTCATTCACCATGACCCTTTGCAAATACTGCTGTAAAACTTCCTGGTGCACTTTTGATCTTTTAATCAACTCAACTATAGAGATATGGGCCGGTGTCTTATCCAAATGTTTCAACAAATCATAGGTCATGCCCGACAAGGGTTCTTCCACTTGTTCTTCCTCCACTGGATCCTACGGTTGAGTCCCAGCTTGAGGAAAGAGCCGTAGGAACATCCTCCCAATCCAAAGCACCGGGGCTATTTTGCGGTCGGGTAGAGGTGATGGGTTAACTGGGGTGGGATGTGGTAGAACAGGTAGTATAGGTGCAGGTATGGTGGGTAAAGGGATTGGTGGATCTAAGATGATTGGGTTCATAGGTAGAGGGGTACGATTTGGAGGTGGTGGAGGAGAGGGCACATGGGCTTAAAGTGAGTTGTCAGTTTGGTGGAAGAGAGTGGGCTTGGAAGCCCATCCAATAGATCTAAAAATAATGGCATGAGGTTTAAACATGGGATTGTTGTATTTGGGCCTCATGGGATGGTTTTGACTTGATTGGTAGCTTGCTCGATAGGATGATCCAAGATTGGTCTACCCCTGAGTGGTTCTTGGTGCTCTTCCCCACTTGAGAACAAACGAGTCAAAGATAAGCACAGATCTTCCAAGTCTTCTTCTTCATCTGGAGCCTTCCTTCTCTTGACAGTTGTAATGGAACCCTTGTCATCTTCAGCCATCATCACGGTCTCCCCTTTGATAAAGAACATGTGGAGTCCCATGGCACATCCTGGCTGGAAGACCCTCCTTGGGATTGAATCCTCTTAGTATCCCAACCCCTACCTACGTGGCCTTTTCACAGTTTCAATCGACTGAATGATCCCTTGAAGATCCTTGCCCAAACGTTTTCCAGGTTGATAGCCCAATTTCATCATCATCCGCCATCCCACGGTGTTTGGTAGAGAGGCCGTCATGCATCTAACTTATGGAAACTCTCCCACTGAGATCTGGGGTTGCATTGACAGTCCTAAGAGCGAAAAAGCATCGTTTAGCCCATCCCTTACGGATATGTTGGTTACCTTGACCACTTGTCCTTTAAAGGGAAATTTTATGCACTGACGGTTTGTTGAAGCCATTGCTCCTGTTGCTTCCAAGTATGGCCTCCCAAGTATAGCCCAAAAAGTTGGATCCACTTCCAGAACATGAAAATCAATTGTGACCATACATGGTCCAAGTTTAACCTCTAGATTGACCACCCCTCGTGCAGACTTCTTGGAGTTGTCATAGGCTGTCACCATTGCACAAGATGGCTTGATTTTTTGTTCAGAAATGTCGGATAACTGCAAATTTTCTGGCGGCATAACGTTTATAGAAGCTCCAGTCAACTAGATAGGATTTTACTTCGACATTGCAGATGATAACAGCCACATGTAAGACGTATCTCCTAACCTCTGGATCTGCTAATTCCTCTTGAGAGAAAGTGAGCATTGGGTGCTCACTTATAAGAGATTACACTAAAGTGATCTTCTCAGGTGGGAGATCTTCATTCACCCTGACCCTTTGCAAATACTGCTGTAAAATTTCCTGGTGCACTTTTGATCTTTTAATCAACTCAAGTATGGAGATACGGGCCGGTGTCTTATCCAAATATTTCAACAAATCATAGGTCGTGCCTTACCATGGTTGAGTCTCAACTTGAAGAAAAAGCCACTGGAACATCCTCCCACTCTGAAGCACCGGGGCTATTCGATGGTTGGGTAGAGGTGATGGGTTAACTAGGGTGGGATGTGGTGGAACAGGTGGTGTTGGTGCAGGTATAGTGGGTAAAGGCATTGGTGGATCTAAGATGATTGGGTTCGTAGGTAGAGGGGTAGGATTTGGAGGTGGTAGTGATGGTGGAGGTGGTGGCCTGATAAGAAGAGGTCAGGGTGCGGGGAGTGGTGGTAGGTTGTGGGGTTGGTGGTGTGATAGGTTGGGGTTTTGGAGTGACGAGTTTATAGGTTGGGTGTTCAAGTTTAGTGGTGATTGTGGTGGCCGGATGAGCATAGGCCAGTGCGTAGCAATGGTTGAGGGAGGTGTAGTCAAGGCGGGGGCTGGCCTAATGATGAGTTGACGAGAAGAAGTAGAAGCCAAAAGTTGGGTTATTGAGCTTGGTGGTGGTTATGGAGTAGATGGTGCACGGATTATTTGTCTAGGGGGGTTCCTAGCAGGAGGCCTAGCTAGGTTGACTGGCATGGTTGCATTGTGGTTTTCTAGCTGCCAACCTTGAGCACGGTTGGCAACTTCCTATATAATGGAGTGTACTAAACCAATTCTTGGGTTTGGATGTGCTAGTGCTGGTGTCAGAGCAGGAGCATGTAATGGGAGCATATTCTGAACAATTCCCAAACCAAGATGTTGTTGAGGTTGAGCCGGCGGATGCTATCGCTACTGCTGCCTAGCCTTCATTGCCTATATGCATTCCCCTAGTTGGGCCCAATCAATGCTGCCTTGGTTATTGAGATCGTGGATGCAGTCTTTGAATTGAAAACACACTTCCACAGTGTGACCAGGGTACCGGTGGTAATCACAGTATCGGGACATATCTGCGTTTGCCGGCCAAACCTCTCTTTCTTTGGACAATTCCAATTGTTTCTCTTCCATAAGTACATTGAAGATGTCGGTCAAGGAGTAAGGGAGTTGTCGATAATTCTCACTCCTAGGACCTCCCCTTCGTGGTGCTTGATTGGGTGGTGGCGGTGCCCTATTGTAGGTAGGTTGACGAGGTTGCTGGGGTTGCACTATAGGTTAAGGAGTTGTTGTGGTTGTTGTGGCCTAACATGTTGTTTAGGCGAAATGGTAAGAAAGGTTCTATGTGATAGAAATGTATGCCCTACAAGCCAATCATATATGATATGATTCGACATTTCTAGAAATATCTTATTCAATTAATTAGGCAAATCTTCATTATAAGCTCTTATTAGAAGCGAATATCATAGTGAAGTCCTTGATCAAATACAATGATGATTAAATCATGATGAGATCATGATAATGAGATTGATCATCTAGAGGTATTTGATCTCAATGTTCCTAGTCATAGGATACTTGAGACGGGACATCAAGGATCCGGATAGACTAGTGTATGTGATGTCTTCTCATGTGATGAGGACGACCGATCTCATTGGTCATTAGTGTGGAGACACTGAGATACACATGCAGGTGCTCATTAGTTGAATGAGTTCACTAAACTGACCGAATTAGAAACCCTGAATGGTATCTTACCGAACTGTCTATCAGGGTTTTCTATCATCACGGTTGCATGGTTGAACCTTTGACCTGAGTCGCCATAGATGCCTTGTTGGGTGGAACTTGTGCTTTGACCATTGACTTATGGATCACAATTTAGATGGTCCTATATAGCGATGGATCAGGTACAAGGAAAATCCGATGGAGGCAATTGAGCAGTAACAAGGGATCATCCACTCTAGGTAAGTGAGAGTGAATGTCCTATGGGATAGTACTCTAAATCCCTGGCCAGGGTAGATAGGATAATTGTAAAAGGAGTTTTACAATTGATCCAATTCCGAGTACATGATCCTATAGAGTCGGTACACTAAGGAGTTGACAGTCGATGCCGTACTCCTTTCCGACCGGGACATTGGATGGATGAGAGTTTATATCCATGTGGTAACTGATGATGGAAAGGCTCAATGGAGATGAGATTATCCCCATAGCCATTTGGGATCATGGGATGTGGCTTGTACCCTTCATGATCGGTAGGCCGATTAATCTGTTATCGGATAACGGATTTAATTAAATTAAATAGAATTGTTCTATTTTATTTAGGCCTCAACCAAATAGGTTATTGGGCCTAGTGGGTCACACACAAAAGGACTTATCCACAAGTACAGGGGCAAGGGCGTAATTTATAGAGATTTTGGGTTTTTACGAAAAATTTCATAATTCTCTATAAATAATAATGGTTTCAGCCAAACCCCATCAAGCCAAGGGTGAAAAACACGTCCCAAGCCTCCTCCCTACCTCCTCCTCTCTCTAGAAGGTGTCCATGGTCGATGGAGCTCCGTTCGGGAAGAGTTCTCGAGGCCGGCGTGAAGGGAGAACCTGCTGTGGATGAAGTTCGTGTTGATACTGCTGGAGACCGGACACTTGAACGGTTTGTAGAGCTTGAGAATCTCATCTCCTTCCTCTCCATGGTATTATTTGAATCCCTATCAGGTATATTTGAACCCGATTTGATCGGTTTTCGGTTTTCGTCGTTCGGTTCTTATTGAGACGGATTCTAAAGGAACCCATAGGAATCGTCGCTTCCGCTGCACCAAATTTTAATGGACGATTCCTTACACTATGGTGGGTTCCTGTACTGGTTTTGATGGTTCCCTCCCTGGTTCCTCACAATGTTCACAGCTTCATTGTTGACGACTCCCTCGGTTGTAGGCCCAGTAGGTGAAAAGGTTGTCTTCCTGATGTTTCTAGGTTCGTGATCAAATGGATTTATCATTGTGGCATCTTTGAAGTGGGCTTGCAAGTATCGGGCACTGTCATAAAGTTCATTCATGGTGGTAGGACGGTGCATGATCAAAATATTCCTCAGGGCAGGTGTAGTGTTTTCGATAAGCATCTTCACTTGTTCTCCTTCGAAAATAACATCTGTTAGTTTCTCTACCATTCCCCTCCAGTGATCAGCAAATTTTATGAAGTCCTCTTCAGGCTTCATCTTCTCAAGAATCAAATATGTAATTGAGCATGATGGTGCCACCCAGTCTTAGTATATTTGCAAAATTTTGATCTTGACAATATCAAAATCTCTTGCCTCAAAGGGGTCGAGCGAGTAGAACCATTCCAATGCAGACCCTTCTAGTGATCGGCGGAACAAGAAAGCAAGAACTTTACGAACATTCTTCTAGAATGAGGACTCATAGAGAAAATCCTTAAGGTAGAGAAAAGGATTGCCAGTACCACTGTAGTGGCGATAAATTGGTAGTTCAGAAGGTGGTAGGTGAAGAACTGGCAAAGAAGGAATAGAGACCTCTGCTCTTCATAGCGTTAATTCATCTAGGTGAGCTGATCCAAGATTGCTTGGGTGAGAGTAAGTTCTTGGTTTACTATTGGGGTATGTGGTTAGATGCGTGATTCTAGAATTGAGGAGCATGATTTGGCAAATTCTCTGAAGATTGTCCCTTGACTTGATGGGCCAAGAGAGCAACATGGTTGAAATAAGGTGGCTGGACAAATGATGGTTGAACCATAGATGGTTGAACTACAGATGGTTGTGCTAGTGATGGTTAAATCACATATTGCTGAACAATAGGTGGTTGAACAAAGGATGATTGAATGAGTGGTGGTCAAACCATAGGACGAGGAGATGAAGCAACTTGATTGTCTTCAGCCTGATCAGAGGCAATTTTGCCCTCCACCATGGATTGTATATGGGAATAGGTTTCTGGGTCAGTATAAAGAGAACTCCCTAAAGAGTTTTTCAACATCATGGGGGGTAGATGGTTGAGGGACCTCTTGCGCCTCTGACTCAAACAATGGATTAACATGACCGTCTGACAGAATTGGTTGGTGACCCATCTCGTGCTCTTGACGTTCAGCATGTTCTGCCATTCCAATGTGCCTTCTAGACTTTAATTGCATTGTCACCCTTCAACTTCAAGGAGAGGGTAAAACAAACAAGTTGGCAAAACAAACAAAGAACTTTTTTTTTAATATCTTGCAAAAATGTTAGAGTTTTGAATTTTTGTTTAACAAACAAGTGATGCAAAGACTTTAAAACAAGATTACGTAATGATTTTGATTAAACTTTAGGTTTATGAATTTGTTAAAAAATCTTCTCTCAACAAATGGGTTAGGATTCTAACTTCAATCTCCAATGACCTAGGTTTCACACAATCTCACCACGTGTAGGTAACAGGATGTTTCGGGTTTTGGGGAGTGGTACAACCAACCCGTTTGTGAAAAAGAATACTCCACACATGAGAAATTACAGAGGCCTTGATGAAATCCAACCAAGTCAACTAGGAAGGAATATCTCAGAAGAGATGTCAGAATCCATCAAGAGGGTGTTTCGGATGGGAGGGGTAAATGGGAGAGTGAGCTCCCACCTCAAAAGGAAAAAAGTGTAGAAGAAGGAGATAGAGAGAAGGAGCAGAGAATACAATCAAGTGATAATACAAATAATAAGCATAACATAAACTTAAATAAACAAGCAATCATACAAGACAAGTAATTAGAAACTAGACAAGCAACTAGAAACTAGAATCTAGACCTTGTTTCTTACGTGAGCTAAATGGAGGTAGTGAAAAATGAAGGAAAGAAGAGGGTTCAGATATGATAGCCAAGAAAAAGGGGTGGTCCACATGGGGACTGATGTAAGAATAAGCTGGTTCACGTGGGAACTGGGATAAAAATAAAGGTGGTTCACGCGGGAACCGGTTTTGGGTAGCAAAGGGGTGGTTCACGTGGGAACCGGTTTAAATGATTAAAGAGGGCAACATGGGGCCAATTAAAGGTGAATAAGGATCTGATACAAGTGGGGATAGATCTGAAGGAAAAGGTTTGGTTCAGGTGGGAACTGAAGTAAAGAAAGAGATTGGTTCACACGGGAATCGGTTTGAAAAGGAAAAATGGTGGTCCACGCGGGAACCGGTTTAAATGGAAAATGGAAATAAAAGAAGGTTACGTGGTGAACAATTTGAGAGTGATAACCTACAGAAAAAGAGGGAAAAAATCTGATTTGAATGGCTGAAAATAAATGTTGGTTCACGTGAGAACCGGTTTGTAGAAGAGAGTTGGTTCGCGTGGGAACCGATTTTAAAGCAAAGGTGGGTTCACACGGGAACCGGCTAAAATAAAATAGCATAAATTAAATAAAATACTTGGAACTTCAGATATGATGAAAGATGGGTGAAATCATAAAATTTAAGATAGAATCAAATTAAGAAGAGTGGAAAGGAGGAAAGGCTCACGTGGGAACCAGTCTAGAATTAGAACTAGTTGCAAGAAAATTCTAGGCACTCACGGTTAAAGACATTGCTTGTCCCACCATGGTCACCACAAAGTTGTCGACTTTGGAAAACACAATGGGGCTCTCCTATTCAGGAAAGTCCGTGAATCTGGATCGCCACCTCGAGAGGGGATGAGAAAGGAAGGAAGAAAACACGGAAAGCAACTCATCCTAGGTCCCACACTCGCATTGATCCCCGAACTTTCATCCATTGGCGTCGCTCGATCACAGAAGAGATAGTTTGGGTCATTTGGGAGGAGAATGAGAAGAAGGAAATTAAGACATGTGTGGTCACCTGGAACCACGGGTTCCACTTTATGTAATGAAAATGACCATGTGTACCTTAGCAGGAACAGTGCGGGTCACTGCTTCTCCTTCTTCGGCCGGCCGATGAAGAAGAGTCCTCAACGCGTGGGTGCTTGATTTTCTATGCAACTAGACAAATAAAAAAATGACAAGGACAATTTGAAATAAACAAAGTGGAGTATGTGTAAATAAAATAACATAAAACACACAACTGAATAGAAACTGACCAGATTCGGGTTATCTATAACCCCCTTTTTTATTTTTCAAATTAATAAACTAAAAATAATGTAAAAATGTAAACAAATAATATAAGGATGTAGAATCATGAAACAAAGAGATAGGAATAAAAACATAAAATTTTTGATAAGAATAGAGAGAGATATGGCCAAATATGGGTTGTCGAAAAAGCTGAGCAGCAGTCCAAGATCTGCCAAGTGCAACATTGCCTCTAGGCTTACCATGACCAGCCCCGACCTCAGAATCACATGCCGCCAATTTCAAATAGAAGAAGACTCGGAAAAGAAGAACTTTGATGTAGAGAGCTCGAGTAGAAGACATCCACACACTGCTGTATAAGCCGAAGAAGAGAGACTTGGTAGATCACCTGCAGACCAGCCTTCCTCTATCGTGAATTGACTTCTCTCTCTAAAAACTCAAAATTATCTCTCTAAAAATCACAAAAATTGATGAAGGAGGAAGATTTGACGTTTTGAGATTCTTGAGAGTTCGTGAGCCAGCCTCTAGAATGACCATAATCAGTCTCAAGTTATAGGAGAACAGCCATCGCGATCCAAGCTAAAAAATAGGCTCTTGTGCCATGGTCCCTAGGTGCATGTGCCCTGGACCAGGGTGCATGTGCCTCCACTTGGGGGTGCATGGCATCCAACCAAAAAATTTGGTCCGATCAGATTGAAAATTTTGATCTGATCCGGTTAGAGGTAGAATTCGGATCAAAAATTGGTTCCCTCGTGCCCCTGATCGGAGGCACATGGCCTCAGGGTGGGGGCACATGGCCACTTGCCCTGGATCCAGGGCACAGTGCCTAGGGACCAGGGCGCATGGGATAGATTTTGCATGTTTTTATTCCAGAAGCCATTGCAGATACTCCCGAACTTGGAATTCGATGCTGTTTGTTGAGTTGGAAAGATAATAGGCCGAAGAAGCTTTCTACAGCAACGGATCACCCATCACACCCTCCAAAACTTCAGAATTTTATCCGAAAGTTAGGATAGTGAATGTAAGATTCGATACTTATTAGAATGATTTCGACAGCCAATCGGAAAGACCGACATGAAACAAAACTTGTCCAGAGTGTGAATCTGACTATAACCTTCAATGCATGATCATTAGGCATTGATCATTCAGCCAATTTCCAATGTTTACATGATTTATGTGTGACTTTCGCTTGGAAATTATGGCTTTATGCATAAAACTCCAAAAAACGTCTAATTTCATTCGGCAAAGCTCCAAATCAACATTAAAAGACCCGTCATCATTCTAAGATCAATCACACATGTTACCCTATAAAACATAAGTTTTATGCTCTAAATTAGGCAAATTTGGCATGTCTACAAAGGCCAAATTCTTGGAACGATATGGGCCGAGCTATCCAATAATTGGAAAAGCAAAAAAAATTGTGAAATGAATGCAATATCATGATGAATTGAGCCCCATGGCTGAGAAGAACATGGATGCTATGCACCAACCTAGGAGCTCTCCTCAACCCCATTCAGATTATCATCATCGGCCAACTCCTCAATGCTAGTTGATTAGGCCACCCATGCCCCAACCTCAATTGGTCATGCAACCCTTTCAAATGGCATAAACAATTATGCACAATCAAGTTTCTCTTGTCACTTGTGCAAATACTTCATTACCTAAACCGGCTCCCCAGCCTTTGACTCAACCAACATTTTCAAAGGCCTCTCGCCCAATCATCCAACCCTCACTTTCTCTATCTATTTCACCAATGGCCTCTTAGCCGACCACTCAACCCTAGGCTTCTCAGTCTATTCCACCAACAACCCCTCGACCAACCATTCAAGCCTTGACTCCTCAACCATGTTTACTAACAGATCCTCAGCCCAAACTAACTTCTATGCCGACACCAATTGAACAACCCTTGGCTGTTCAATCAATCCCTCAAAATAGGGTTCACCCTAAGTTGGTTAAGGCACTTGTTTCGTCTATTGCTCCTGTCTCGATAGAAGAACTAGTCACTTCTACAATTCATGATCTTACCCTAGCAGAGGAACCAATCCCTACCACCATTCATGCTCCTACCTTGGTGGAGGAACCAGTCACTTCGATCATCCATGCTCTTGCCATAGCAGATGATTCAGTCACTTTGACCCTTCAAGCTTTTGCCCTGGCAGAGGAATCAATCACTCCAACCATTTGTGGTCCTGCCTTGGCAGAGGAATTAACTTCTCATCATGTCATTGCTATATCTCAAGATCAAAGTTAGCCAGTAGGAGAGATTGAACCAAACCCTTCTATCTTTTTGGAATCCCCTAGACTAGGCATGCCCTCTTCCATAGAGAAGCCTATTGTAGGGAGCTTAGATGAAGGAATCATAAACTTAATTGATTGTCAATCCAATTAAGGACTAGGCAAGGATTTGTCAAGCATTGATCAACTGTTACCATCATTGGAATTGATCAATGAAGATGGTCAGATTGAATTGACCCCTGAACTGGGAAGTAAGGAGATTGAATTGGTTAATGAAATAGGGAGTAAATCCACAAGCCTTCAAAAGGATGTAGACCTTAGCAAGGGAATATTGGGACCTCCTCCAGATAGGTAGGCAAATCTTTTAGCATCAATCTTATGGCTACAACCCTTACCCCATTCTCCTCTTAAGCAACAATTCGACCCATGGGCCCACAATCAATCAATCTTAGGGCCACGACCCTTTCTTTA
>JAYDZW010000046.1:131617-147821 GCA_036172225.1 Cryptocoryne crispatula var. balansae
GGCATGTCTACAGCTTGCCTCGCCTTGATGTCGGCTTTGTAAGGGAATCACATGTAATGAAGCGGAGTGATTCGTAGTGAATCGTATTGGAATGTGTCAACTCCGAAAATGGGTTCCAGATCGGCACCTCAAGATAAGAAGATGAAATATGGAAAATTGGGAAAAGAGAGTGAATTGAAAACACTTGTAAAGCGAGAAAGACTCCTCACCTCGATCCCACACTCACATTGATCCCCGAACTTTCATCTCACGGCGTCGCTCGAGCACCGGAGACGGTTCGGGTCATGTGGGAGGAGAGTGATGAGTGAATTAGCTTAGAACATGAATAAAAAGAAAGGTGGTCGCCAGGAGCCGCGGGCTCCGATTTATGAGATGTAAATTAAGAAGTTGAGTTGAATTGACCGTGTACCTTAGCGTGGGAGATCGGGATATGGGTTCAACCTTCTTCTTCTTCGGCCGGCCGATGAAGAAGAGTCTCCAATCAATGCTAGCTTGTTCAACCTGTGCAACTAAAAAAAATAAACCAAGTGAAGAAAATAATTAGAACTATGGGAAGTGTAGTAACTGTAGAGATAAGATGAGAAAGAAGCAATCGGAATCGAACTCACCGGATTGGGGTGAGCCTTAACCCCTTTTTTTGTATTTTTTTTTATTATGTAAAAATGATGAAAATAAACTGAAATATGCTTTAAAAAAGTAAATGAACTAAGTTAAATGAGTTGAGAAAGCTTATGGAATGGATCGGCTTGAGTTGAAGCCGAGTTGGTTGAGAAAAGGCCGGTTCGGGTAGCTTTGCACCCTTCAGGCGCGACTTCGGTGAAGGGGATGCTACGGACGACCCCGATGTCAGAATCGAGTTCAGTTTGTTGGAGTAGACGGAGGACTCAGAGAGAAAGAGTTCCTATGTTGATAACTTCTCCGAAATCCTCATGTATAAGTCAGTAAAAATTCTGAAAGTGGGCGGATATCGAAAATAGAACCTGGATGCGCGCCCCCAATGCAGCAATCGCCACGAACAAACGGCAAGTCGGAATTAAGTGCCGTCAGTTGGAGATGAAAGAGAACGAAGAGAGGAACGACTTCTATGTTGAAGACTTTTTAAGAAGGAGCCCCTGATTTTCTGCAGAAGTCGATGAAGATGGTTGATGTAGAACGCCCGGATCGAGCCTTCTCCTTCACCTCGAAATCGATTTCATGACTTCGGATCGCCTTTGGACGTCGGGACCGCTTTGGAGAAGAGCTTGGACGACCTCTGGACGAGCTAGGCACCGGGGATTAACCTTGGGTCGCTGAGAATGGCCCTCAATTTATAGGGGAAGGAAGCCGGTGCAAAATTTAGAAACTGGACCTACCGCGCCCCCGTGTTTCAAAGAAGACGAGGGCGCGCAGGGCGCGCCCTCAAACCAAGGGCGCGCAGGGCGCGCCCCCAGTTCGGGGGCGCGGTCTACGCGCCCCCCTGTTTCAAAGGAAGCGGGGGCGCGTTACGCGTCTCACTGCTAAAAATCGACGGAAACCTCCGGAAATTGCTAAAAATCGACTTGACCTACGTAACGTGCGCCCGAACCGGGGGCGCGGTACAAATAATCGAAAATCCTCCGCGGAAACCTTCCAAAAATCCAGTTTAGAAGGTGCTAATCGGGGTAATTTGCGATTTAAAGAAACTGACCGCACCCCCTCCTTTCAAAGGAACCGGGGGCGCACCCCCAGTTTGAGGGCGCGCCACCGGGTTGAGGGCGCGCAGGGCGCGCCCTCCTCTTTCAAAGGGAGCGGGGGCGCAAGACACTCTATCTCCCCGCGCGCGTGTTCCACGAGCCGTATCCCGCAAACGGGATGTCCGATTCGGCTCCCGTTTGTTGCGTTGGAAAGAGGGCCTTCAACCGCACCTCCTCAAGTCGGTAAACTACACGGTGTGACTCCCGATATGTTCGCACGGGGCTTTCTACCGGTTTACCCTCTCGCGGAAAGCCGAAACCCGGGCGAAGATCCGAAAGAGCACGATTCCGATCGAGAAATCTTGGGTCAACTCGGGATGACTTAAAATGATGACCGAACAAGTCCGGTACGATCGGACAATCCAAAGTCATCGAAAAATCTGAGATTAACCCGGTAAACGTGAATCGAAAGCCGTAAAAGCCGCGAAACCCTAAAATTGACCGAACCGGATGTATGGCCCCGGTTGATGAAAATATTCGGCTAGAATCAACCCGGATGACCCAAAAAGACCCGGTGATGACCGGAAAGGCCTAATACATGATCTGAGATAGCCGTGTCAGCACAGATCGAAAAAGCCGTAACGAATGCCGTCATTGACCGACGCCTACCGAAATGACTTCTCAGAAACCCTGAATGTTACGGAACACATGCGGGACTTCCGAGACCTTCAATTATGGACTATTCAAGGTCGGTCATCGAGCAGGCTTCGAGTTTTTACAGTTTATGTGCGGCTCTCGCTTGACGGTTACGGCAATATTCCGGAAATCATTGGTTCATTCTCACCTAACAAGGGGGGCTCCACCAATGTCCTTAGCTCATCTCCACGAGGTAGTCCGGATCAGATAACGGTCAAATAAAGGATATCGCCTATGGAATAAGAGTCTAGGGCTCCGAATCAAGCCAATTTGGCGAGTCTACAGCTTGCCTCGCCTTGATGTCGGCTTTGCAAGGGAATGGCATGTAGCGGAACGGAGTGAAACGTAGAGAAAGCGTAGTGAAACGAGATGGATCGTAGTGGAATGTAGTGGAGTGAAATGGCGATGGACTGAAAAGGTGGCATCAAGGTGTAGATATAGACACGCTCAACGACCAGATTCGGCAAGATGAATCTCCTCAAGTCTCTTGGTTAACCGCCATGTTTCATCAAGTCCTCCTATGTTCGATTGGTAAAAGATGTGCCATTGGCACGAGAGAAGGATAGCCAACCCCCAACGCGGTGGGGAGTCCCCGAAATATGGGTTCGTAGGTTCATCATCAGCCGGTAACCCGATCTTTGCGGTGTTCCTGTACTGTGATGGGCTAAAATTTTTTAAAAAGAGATTTGTTTTAAAAAAGTAAAAGAATACCAATCGAGCAAATTCAGGCTCTCAGATTCATTTAAGTCTTTCAAGAGACAAGATTCAATTCGGAATGGAATGATCTCAGATTCCGAAAGGCAAATGTTTAAGCATAGACCGTGAAGATATTGACGGTGCAAGTTCTGACCAAATAGAAGGCCCTTGGCGGGATGAATTGGCTGCCATGGTGGGATGAATAGCAAAGAAGTTGCAATGGCCATAGTGGTGAAAAGATTTCAGGGCACAAAGTGGTTACCGAACATGGTGGGATTAATAGACACGGTGGGATATTAGAGAGGTTGGTGGGACTAGAGATCATGATGGGATTAGAGAACACGATGGGATTAGAAAACACGGTGGGATTTAGAATGATCGAGAGAGTGAGAAGGTGAAGTTTGGGAAATGCTGTATTTAATGATAAAACAAAATGTAATGCAATTAATGCTACATGATGCATGTTGGGCTCAAGAAAACAAAACAAAACTTGTATAACAAATAGTTGAAGATATAGATTGTCTATGAGGTCAAGATACCCATTCGGGAACTATCGTCCCTCACAACACAACTTTGGATTATCCGTGAGCATTAGAGATGACCTGACCGTCGTAGATTTTGATGAAGGGGATCTCAGGTCAAGTCTTCTCTGTACTCATGGTCTTCAACAAATAATGCATAGGATAATAATACACAACTAACGACTTATATGTTAGCCGGCAAGAAATGGGTGTTTCCCATGTCCATTCTTCCATTTACGTGAACAATTCCTATTGACGAGATTTCCCCCTCCTTGACTCGTGTTTCTTTCCTGAAATACTTAATAAAGGGGTTAGATCTGCTCTATGGCTTACCCCTTGCCTATTGTCATCTTGCCTTGCTTATATGTCAAGGGGGGTAGCCTTATTAACAAGGTAAGATGAACAAAATGACTAAAAATGAATAAGATAAGGGTTAAGAAAGCTTACCTGCTATGGTGAGAGTCACTCCCTTCTTGATCTTAGAATCCTAAAACACTTAATCAAAGGGGATTAAATCTTCACCATGACTCATCTCTTTGCCTATTGTCATCGGCCTTGACTTAGGTCAAAGAGAGGAGCCTTCATAACAAGGTGTAATAACCTAAATGACCGAAATGAAATAGTTAAGAGAACTTACCTGTTGTTGAGAGAACCTTCTCCTCTTATTTTAAAGTCCCTGAAAACACTTGATAAAAGAGGATTAGATCTTCACAACGACTCATCCCTTTGCCTATTATGGCCAACTTTGACTTAGGTCGAAAGGGAGGAGCCCTCTTAATGGGGTGATAATGAAGGTAAATATGCAATGCGGACATGAAACATGCAAGACATAAAGATAAACATGAATGCTAGCAAAGGCAAAATCAAGGTTATGCCAAGTTAGATGATGCACTTTTTTAGATTTTTGGAAAGTATTCAATTTTTTTTATTTTTTTGAAGATATTCATTTTTTTTCGGATTTTTTTTGTTTTGAAAATATTTAATTTTTTTGAATTTTTGAAAGTATTTGTTTTTTTTTTAGATTTTTGAAAAAAATTGATTTTTTTTGGATTCATTTTTCTTTGGATTTTTGTGGAGAATGTGCCAGTATTGAGACCATTCATCGATATTTGAGTGTTGATCAAGATTCAAGTAATAAGCACCACGTGTGAATAAGGTTCCTTACCCAGAATCTTTCTTGCCCTCTTCTCTTGATCGGTTTGGATTCCCCCTGAGTTTGGACAGTTTACCCAACCCTAGGGGTTTTAAGATGGAAGAATAATAAAGGAAGTCTTTGATAGGATTTGGGGGTGTTGAGGAGGGTTTCTCTACTCATGCCCAAATTGCCCGTTGGGGTTCGGCCTCTTCGGGTCTTTTCTACATATGACACTTATTTAGACAAGTCTTTGACCCGTGGGGTCATTGCCCATCTTTTGGTGCCTTCTCTTCATTTTCTATTCTTTCGGGTACTCATTCGAACGGACCCATATTTGTTTAAACTTTGTGGGGTTCATTGCCCATCTTTTGGCACCCTTTTGCACCCTATGAGACGGCCTCCTACTAAGGCGGCGGGCATTTTCTATACTATCCTCCTCTAGTCCCCTTCACCTATTTTGGACCGAACAGAAGAGAATAGGGTAAGGTTTCCTTTCTGCCTTCAGGGTTCTGCCTTGCCTCTCTCGAGTGTTGGGCTATCCAGATTCTAAGATCGGGAGGTGTTGTGTGTGCAAGGTGATGTCTACCCTTGACTTCTAGCTAACACCCTTGGATCGATGACTTAATATCATATTAGAAATTCTCCATTTTCTTTTCTAAGGAAAATATTTTTTGAGGTAAACGCCGTTCCATGGATGGTTCAATTTTTCTCCATCGGCGTTGGTTAGCTCATATGCATTGCCCGGATATTTTTCGGTTATAAAAAAAGGCCCTTCCAGTTAGGTTGCAACTTGGAGCGGGGACCACCCGGCTTAATGAATATACGTTTAACTACCATCTCACCGATTTCGAACTTTCTCTCTACCACCCTCTTTTCATAAAACCTTTTCAATCGGTTACGATAAGTCCGGGCATGCTCGGAGGCGGCAAACCTTCTTTCACCTAGGAGTTCAAGTTGTGCAAGGAGAGATTCTTTTCTCTCATCGACAGGGATGTCCCTATCGAGTTGAACTCGGAGTGATGGAAGGAGTACTTCGTATGGGACCACTGCTTCCATCCCATATGCGAGAGCATACGGGGTTTGACCGGTGGGGGTCCCGTACGGAAGTACGATAAGCCCGTAGGGCATCTACAAGCTTATACGGCGGTCTGCGAACTTGCTAGACTTACGGAGTTTTCTTGATGATTTTAATCAAAGTTTTGTTGGTGGCTTCTGCTTGACCATTGCCTTGCGGGTAATAAGGAGATGAATGATGCAATACAATGCGGTACCTGTTGCAAAGATCACGCAGATCTTGAGAGAGAAATTGTGGTCCGTTGTCGG
Source organism: Cryptocoryne crispatula var. balansae (assembly GCA_036172225.1). Lineage (NCBI taxonomy): Eukaryota > Viridiplantae > Streptophyta > Magnoliopsida > Alismatales > Araceae > Cryptocoryne > Cryptocoryne crispatula. Next base: position 137,641 of record JAYDZW010000046.1, read on the forward strand.
TGATAATGTCGCGGGTATCCCGAACACAGCGATGATGTTGCGTTTGATGAAGGAGCATAGTGTTGATGCCTTGATCTCCATGAACGCTTCCGCTTCTGCCCACTTGGTGAAGTACTCTGTTGCCGTCAGGATGAACGATTTGGAACGGATTTCAGAGTTAAGATCACTTAGAGGGCCAATGATATCGAAAGCCCACATGGCGAAGGGCCATGGGGCATGTATCGGATGAAGGGAAGATGCGGGAGAATGGATCTTGTCGGCATGAAGTTGGCAAGAATGATAGTGCCGGACAAAGATGGAGCAATCCTCTTCTAGGGTTGTGCCAATAATACCCACCTTTGATGATTTTCTTGGCAAGGGCTTGAGCATTGACATGGCCCCCACAAACCCTGGAATGTGCTTCCTTAAGCACCAATTACGCCTCTTCTTCATCAACGCATCTCAATAAAATTCCGCTCAGGCTCCTCTTGTAGAGCACCCCTCCTAGGATGGTATACCTCTGAGATACTCTCCTAATGGCCTTCGTTTCTTTTGCATTTGATCCAGGTGGATATGTCTGATCTTGAGAGTACCTTGCAATCTCATCAAACCAAGACCTCTCACCCTCATCTAACTCTTCCAACTCGATTAGCGAAATCTCCTCTTTACGCTCTAGATATCCTTCTGCCAAATCTCTCCTTGACTTTCGAAATCGCCCATCTTTAATTGCGGCATCGACCTTCTACGGACATGAATAGTCCGCACTTTGTCTACCTAGCGGGACCGATAGGGATGAAGCTAAGGAGGCTAGGGCATCGACAAGGATGTTCGAGGCTCGAGGCACATGGACAAAAGTGAGTTTGGAAAAGAGTTTGATGTAGCGAAGGTGAGTTCTTGGTAAGGTTTGAGGCTTGGATGAGAGGTTCGGTATTTTGTTAGAACTTGGTGAAGGATTAGTTGGCTATCACCTATCACCCTCAATTCTGTGGCACCATAGAAATGAGCGACCTCCAGCCCGCCCCGCAAGGCTTCATATTCGGCTATATTGTTGGTTGGCTTTGGGAAGTCAAGCGAAATACTGTGGAATGGTGACACCCTCGGGTGATAGAAGGACAATTCCTATTCCCTTACCGTGTGAATTCAGAGCCCCGTCAAAATATAATGTCCAAAGGTGGGAAGATCGGATCAACATTAGTTTGTAATCCGGGAGCTCCGATTGGACCGGGTCAAAGAGGGGTATAGGGTGATGGGCTAGATGTTCGGCAATGGCATAGCCCTTAATCGCCTTCTGGGGGACATAGGTGATATCAAGGCGAGAAAGGAAGCTGCGCAACGACCTAACCGATTAGTTAGAACAGTTTTCTCCAGAAGGAATTTGATGGGATTGATGCGGGCAATAAGGTTGACCTCATGAGCTAAGAAATAGTGTTTAAGCTTCTGAACTACCCAGACTAGTGCATCACAGGTCTTTTCCACTACAGTATACTTCTGCTCACATGGATCAAAGATCTTTGACAAATAGTAAGTTGCCCTCTCTTTCCCTTCTTCATCCACTTGTGCAGGAGCCCACAAGAGAGAATTCTTCAAAACCGAGATATATAAAACTAAGGGCTTGCCAGGGAGTGAGTGGTCTAAGCACGGGGGGACTAGCCGGTGTATCCTTTCAAACCATCAAATGCATCCTGGCACTTCGAATCCCATTTGAACTCGGCCCCCGCCTTGGTCAACTCATAGAAAGGTTTACACCTTTGGGAGTGTTGTGAGATGAACCGGCGGACAAGCGCAGCCTTCCGATTAATCCTCGAAGTTATTTCATATTTCTCGGAGGAGGCATACCAATGATTGCCTTTGCCTTGTTTGGGTCGATCTCTATGCCCCTTTTGCTCACTATGAACCCCAACAGTTTTCCTGAGGATACTCCAAACGTGCATTTCTTTGGGTTCATCTTCAATTTATATTCCCTAGCCCTTTGCAAGACCTTTCTTAACACTTAAGGTGATCTTCTCGGCTTCTGGACTTAACGACCAGGTCGTCCACGTACATCTCTACAAGGGTATGCATCATGTCATGAAAGATAGCCATCGTTTCCCTCTGATAGGTAGCACCGGCATTCTTCAGTCCAAAGGGCATGATGACATGGCGATAGGTTCCCCAAGGTGTGGTGAACGAGGTCTTCTCCTGGTCCTCTTCGGCCAACCGGATTTGATTATATCCGAATAGCCATCCATGAATGACAACATATCGAATCCGGCGGTGTTATCAACTTGACACGTCAATATGAGGTAGAGGAAAGTCATCTTTAGGACACGCTCGGTTCAAATCCACGAAGTCTATACGGATCCGAACTCGGCCATCCTTCTTCATGACGGGGACCTATGTTTGCCACCCATTGCGGATAAAGGACGACCTTAATGAATCTTTCTTGATGTAACTTGTCGACCTCTTCTTTCATCTTAAGTGCAACATCGAGGTGGAATCTCCTTAATTTTTGTTTGACGGGGGTAACTCCGGGTTTCAAAGTTAGACGATGTTCAACTAACGAGTTGTCCTAACCACAGCATGTCCTTGTATGTCCATGCGAACGTGTCCTTATATTCTTCCAAGATTTCAATTAAACTGTCTGTTCCTCGATGGGAGTGAGGTTTGCACTTAGAAGGATTGTCTTGGGATCTTCCAAGTGTTGAGATTCAGTTCTTTTGTCGGTTCATCCACCGTGGCTGATGGTTCTTCAAATCTTTTAAGTATAGATGCATACGCATCAGCCAAGTCCTCAATTCCATCCTCGAAATTAGGATCTTTTTCTGATAAGACCTCGTAAACTCCCAGTGTATGATCTACATTGAATTCATCCTCATATTGGATTTCATCAAGCTGGATAGCATTTTCCAAAAACCTTGGCAGCCTTGCACATTCCTTGCATTTTTTGAGCTATTTGTTGGAGATATCTCTCTGGCACACGTTTACCTCGAATTTTCTTCTTTTCTACCCTAACTACTCTAAAGGAGACGAAATTGAAAAGGTGGTATTTCTGATGGGTGAAGGATCGAGCGAGATCGATCGGTGACTTGGAGAGAAGAGAGGTCCACGGTTGGGAGCACTCTACCGAGACAAGTAGAGACGTCTCCTCGATGGAAAAATGAGTTTGTGAGAGGACGTTTTTTTGGGTATTTTGGATATTTTCAATAACAAAAAGGGAATGAGCCGATGGGGCTCGAGCGAGAAATAGAAAGCTTAAGCGAAATGGAAGAAAAATAGGCTTGCGGGCCCGATGATGACAAGAAGTGGGGAAATAGGCCCCAAAGGGCGGTGAAAAGATCTAAGGGGCACGTGGGCCCGAATGGTGGGCACGCGGGCCCAAAGCAAGAAAAATAAATCTAAAGGGCACGTGGGCCCCGGCGGGTGGGCACGCGGGCCCAAGGTTGTTGGATTGGAATGGGCATAGAAGCCCGAGTGGAGTAAGAAGATTTGAATGGGCTCTCGAGGCCCATTGATCGATTCGAGTGGCCATTTTGGCCCGGAAGTGGGAATTGGGCAAGATAGCCCATCAAGCGAATCCAAGAGGGATAGAGTGAGGATTTTGAAATACGTGACCGTAGGATACGGCTCGCGCGGGATGTTGTGTGGAGGTGGGTTCGAGTGGACAAGTTCTTTAGAGATGGACTTGCCCTTGCCTGGTCCTTCGTCCCCTATGACCAGCCGAGACAAAGATGAACTCAGCTTGTCCACCTCCTCCTCTTGCTCTGCGGGTGCCTTCTTCCTCTTGGTTGGTTCTTCTTCTTTGTCCCCAGGTCATCATCATGGTCTCCCCTTTGATAAAGAATTTTTGGAGTCCCATGGCATTTTTTGGCCGGTAGACCATCCGCGGAATGAAGCTGGGCTCATAGCCAAGCCCGTGTCTCTTTGGTCTTTGTACGGCTTCAATGGGGTGCACAACCCCCTGCAGCTCCTTTCCCAGCCCCTTTCCTGCCTGATAGCCCATCCCTTTCACCATCCGCCACGCAACTGAAGCTGGAGGCGTCGTCGATACCATGACCTCGGAGGTAGCTCGCTGGACAGATTTGAAACCAACGGTACGGACGATTTTGATATTGGTAGTGCGGAATAGGGGTCATCCACGTCATTCGGAATGGGGATGTTGGTTACTTTCATCACACCTGGCCCTTGTATGGGAACTTCGGACAACGATGATTAGTGGAGGCAACGGCTCCTATTGCCTCGAGTGTACGGGCATCCCAAGATAGCTTTGAATGTGAGGGTCTAATTCTAGAACGTCGGGGAAACTCGGCGGTGATAGCACACGGCACTGAGCCCTACTTTCAATGTAACCACCCCTCGTGCCGGCTTCGGGAGTTGTCATATGTGAGTCACCGTGATGGCGAAGGAAAACTCGATTTCTTCATCGGAGATGCCGCATGAAAGTTGCAATGTTTTACGGCGGCATGACATTTATGGATGCTCCACGGTGTCAATTAGAGCGGGACTTGATCTCCACGCCTCGGATGACTACGCAACGCGCAAGCGTAATTTACGATCTCTGGCCGTGTCAACTCCTCTTGTGTAAAGGTGAGTGCCGATGTTCACTCCTCGGGGTCGGGATAGTAATGATCTTCTCGAGCGGGAGGTCCTCATTGACCATGACCCTTTCTGAAATATTGTTGTAGGATGTCCTGATGGTCCTTTGACCTCTTAATTAGCACTGGGATTGAAATACGTGCTGGCATTTTGTCCAGATGCTTCAATAGGCCATATGCCATCTTGGGCAACGGTTCTTCTACCATCTCTCATCTTCTGCTGTTCCTGTGGTTGTATCCCGAGCACAGGGGAAGACCCTTTAGAACATCCTCCCGCTACGAAGTACTAGCGCCAGCGTGGTAGGGGGAAGTGGTGATGATGGTGATGGTAGGGTTGGTTGGTAGGTTGAGGAGCCCATGGTAGGTAGGGGTGGTGAGGATCGGATGATGAGGGGTCGTGGATTGGTGGAGGCCGGTATGTTGGGTGATGGTTGGGGTGTTGGTGGTGATGGTCTAATGATGAGGGGTCGTGGGGTGGCGATGTGGGCGGTAGGTTAGGTGATGTACGGGGTGTTGGTGGCGGTCTAATGATTAGACGCCGTGGAGGATTAATGGTGGTTGGTGGGTTAGAGTTGGGGTGATGGTTAGGGGTCTTTGGTTAAGGAGGCTGGTGGCGGTCTAATGATTAAGCACACGTGGAGGGTTAATAGTTGGTAAGGGTAGTGGTGTTTGGGTAGTTTGTGGGGGTTGAGGGGCGACTCTCGGTATGGAGAGTATGGTGAGGTTTGCGAATTGGGTGGGGTTGGTATGGTGGGCATGGAGGTGATTTGATCCTCGACACTGCCAACCACAGGAATGGTGGGTTGACTCCTCGATGAAGGAGTGGATGAAGGCCGAGGTCGTTGGTTTTGGTGGTGCTTTGGTGTAGGTGCATGTATATGAGTGCATGTACCGGGAGCGGATCTTGGACGCTATGCCCGAGCCGAGCCCTGCTTGTTGTACTTGTTGTTGCCATGGTTGATTACGACGTGCCTTCATTGCTTGAATAGACGCTCCCCCATGTTTGTCCCCGGTCGATGTTCCCCTGATCGTTGAGGTCGCCCAAGAATGTAATCTTTAAGCGGGCTAAACAAACATCCACCGTGTGCCCGGGATATCGATGATAAGAGCGATGCTTGGTTGTGTCAACATTGGCCGGCCATCCTTCTCTCTCCTTTGGAAGTTCTAGCTAGTTGTTCAACCATCAATGCATTAAAGATATCGGTGAGGGGAATGGCGGTTGAGGATATTATTCTCTCGCTTGGGTCCCCCCTCCTAAGTCGGTTGGTGGTGGTGGCACTTGGTTGTAGGCTTGTTGTTGTGGTTTGGGGTCGGTTGTAGACATGTTGTTGTTGAGGTGCTCGGTTGTAGGCATTTGGTGGGCAGGGCGCTCGATTGTAGGCATTTGGTTGTGGGGCGCTCGGTTGTGGGTGGAGTTCTAACTGTGGTGGTGCTTGGTTGTATGCAGAGTTGTTCTTGCAATGGTGAGGAGCTGGCAGTTGAGGGGCTGTAGGGCGGTATTGTTGGTTGGTTGGTGGGTTACGGTATTGGCTACGGCGGTACCCTGCAGATTTTCCAATGGCATTGATGCTCTTATTGTTTACTACCCCTTCGGTGGTGGGTCCTACGGGTGTGGGCTTTCTAGTGTTACGCGGGGCTTGGTGTCGAGACGGGTTGACCATGGATGCATCCTTAAAGTGGGCTTGGAGGTAGCGGGCGCTATCACACAACTGCTCATGGTTGTTGGGCGGTGCATGATCGGGGAGGTTGTGAAGATTGGGCGTGGTGTTCTCTATGAGCATCCCTCTTTGCTCCCCTACGAGATGGTATCTCTTAGCCTCTCGACCATTCCCCTCCACAGATCGACAAATCTGTGAGAATCTTCCTCCGACCTCATCTTTTCGGTAGTCAAATCGGTTGTCGAGTGGTGGCCCCACCGAATCCTTGTACCTGCGTAGCAAACTTTTCCTTGACGATGTCGAAATGCAGTCAAGCCTCGATGGAATCAAGAGAATAAGAACCGAGTCCGGGCGGATCCCTCCAACTGGCCAGGTGAAATAAGAAGGCAAGGGCTTTGCGGTCATTTTCCGGAAAATGCGGGAGTCATAGAGAAAGCTTTTAGATGGTTGAAAGGATTACCCGGTCCCGTTGTAACGTTGGAAGGCGCGTGTCTCTGAAGGAGGAAGGTGTAGAGCCGGAAGGATGGGACGAATGATTTCAGGGGATGGCTTTAGAATGAGGGCGATGCTCTCATCTCTTCGAAAAGCGCTCATCCATGCAGTTGTGATTTGTTCATTAATGCTTGAGTGAAGTTGGGTTCAAACCCATTAGGTGCAAGGTATTTGGATGTGAACGGGCTAAGAAGAGGTGGGTTGGAAGTAGGAACTAGCATGGAGATCGAGTGGGTGACCCACGACGAGGAGAGTTGGCAAGGTAGCATGGCAAGATTGTGCGGGGAGAGTTGATGATGAGGGGCCTAGTTGCCGATTGAGGTGGTGAGAGGGGCTTGATTTCTCTCGACCGAGATCTTGATTGGCGAGGGCATGCTGCCACTTTGTGCAAGGTGCACAAGAGAAAAGGATTCGGGATCTAAATGGAGGGATAGACCATGGAAGATTTGTTCCACACTAAGTGAGACGGAGTGGATGAGTAGGATCTTGAACTTTAAGGCTCCCTAACAGGCGTTGACATGGCCCTGCGTTGGTTGGACCATGGGTTGTTTTATGCTTCAGTAGTGGCCCATGCTTGTAGTAGTCCGGCATCCCGACATGTCTTTTCGGACCTTAGCATCATGGGCATCCATACTCCAGTCTTTCTACAAAGATGGTTAAAAAAGAGAGCAAGCAAAGCACACAATTGAAGAATTTTTTTTTGTGTTTTGTTTTGTTTTGAAATTTTATTTCAATTTGGTTGTTTGGAAAACAAGTTGAACACAAAATCGAAAGAGTTTTTTTTTGGAGTGTTTTGAAAGAAGAAATTTTTTTTGGTTGTTTTCAATTGTGGTAGAAGCAAGCAAGATATGCTAACTCACGTTTTAAAATGACTACTCGAGCAATATTTGGGTTGAAACTTTAGATTAGATAGATTGTTAGCAATTGTTCACTCGAATGAGTATGATTCCTATTGCTACAATCTTCAAGACCTAAGGTTATCACTCGGTCACCACGAGTAGGTACTTGAGTTCTTCGGGTTTTGAGAAAGTGGTACAACCGGCCCAATCGTGCCGAAGAGGAATACTCCCACGGATGGGGACTTACGGAGGGGTCTTGATGGAAACCACCAAATCAACTAGGAAGGAATATCCCGCTAAGAGGGGTTAGAATCCACCAAGAGAAGGTGTTTGGAAGGTGATGGTGTGTTGGGAGAGAGAGCCCCCGCCTATACGGCGTGCCCTACGGATCGGAACAAGTCCGGTGCCCTTAGATGCAAAAAGCTAATGCAAAAGTAAAAATGGAGGGTAGAAGGAGAAGAAGCAATCAATATGTAAACATGAATGAAAGCTATTAAATAAATCAAACAAGTGGATGCCAAAGCAAGAGACATGTAATAGATAAAAGTAAAACAAATAACTAGCAGCTAGCAGCTAAAAGGAGGTTCACGCGGGAACCGGCAGCCAAATGGAGTGTCCAAGTGGGGACAAATCTGTGATGAGTAAAGGTAAAAGGATGGTCCACGTGGGGACCGAATTGAAAATAAAGTGAGCTCGCGCGGGAGGCCCAGGGGTTTTGGAAAGAAGTAGGTGGTTCGCGCAGGGAACCGGTTTTTGAAGGGAAAAATGGGTGGTTCACGCGGGAACCGGTTTTGTTTCGATTGGAAAAAAAGGAAAGGAGGGCCACGTGGGGCCAATCTAATTGGTGCAAAGGGGTGGTCCACACGGGGACCGATCTGAAAGTGAGTCGGTTCACGCGGGAACCGAGGATTTAGAAAAAGGGGTTTGGTTCACGCGGGAACCGGTTTTTTAATGAAGAAAGGGGTGGTCCCCGCGGGACCCGATGTAAGAGTTGACAAAATAGAAGGAGGGCCACGTGGGGCCAATCTAAAGGTGCTGTAAAGAGGTAGTCCACGCGGGGACCGATCTGGAAATAAGTTGGTTCACACGGGAACCGAGTTGGAAAAGAAAGGTGGTTCACGCGGGAACCGGTTTATAAGAAGAAAAGTGGTTCACGCGGGAACCGGGTTGAAATGAAAGACAAGCAAATTAAGTCACCGCATGGAGGACAATCTTAAAGAAAGAGTAAATAGCAAGTTTAAAGGTAAATTGACATGGAATATAAAAGACAAGCCGGTTCACGCGAGAACCGAGTTGGAAAACAACTAGTTGCACGATTGAATCGAACTAGCACGGTTGAAGACATTGAATCTCCCTTTCGTGGTCGCCAAAAAACTGTCGACTCCTAAAACGGGTTCCGGATCGGCACCTCAAGATAAGAAGGATGAAATATGAAAAATTGGGAAAAGAGAGTGAATTGAAAACACTTGTAAAAAAGTAAAGACTCCACCGCCTCGATCCCACACTCACACATTGATCCCCGAACTTTCATCTCACGGCGTCGCTCGAGCACACAGACAGCTCGGGTCATGTGGGAGGAGAGTGATGAGTAGATTAGCTTAGAACATGCATAAAAAGAAAGGTGGTCACGAGGGCAGCAGGGTTCAGAGTTTATGGGATGTAAATTAAGAAGTTGAGTTGAATTGACCGTGTACACCCAAGCGTGGGAGATCGGGATATGGGTTCAACTTTGCTTCTTCTTCGGACGACCGATGAAGAAGAGTCTCCAATCAATGCTAGCTTGTTCAACACATGCAACTAAAAAAAATGCAGCAAGTGAAGAAAATAATTAGAACTATGGGAAGTGTAGTAACTATAGAGAGAAAATGAGAAAGAAGCAATCGGAATCGAACTCACCGGATTGGGGTGAGCCTAAACCCCTTTTTTTTTGTATTTTTTTTGATTATGTAAAAATGATGAAAATAAACTGAAATATGATTTAAAACAGTAAATGAACTGAGTTAAATGAGTTGAGAAAGCTTATGGAATGGATCGGCTTGAGTTGAAGCTTGGGAGTTGGTTGAAAAAAGGCCGGTTCCGGGTGGCTTTTTCCACCCTTCAGGCGCGCGACATCGGTGCAGAGGATGCTACGGACGACCCCAATGTTAGAATTGAGTTACGTTTGTTGGAGTAGATGGAAGGACTCAGAGAGGAAGAGTTAATATGTTTATAACTTCTCGAGAAATACTCATGTATAAATCAGTAAAAATTCTGAAAGTGGGCGGATATCGAAAACAGAACCTGGATGCGCGCCCCCAATGCCGCGTAATCGCCACGAAAGAGAAACGGAAAGTCGGTAATTAAGTTCCGTCAGTTGGAGATGAAAAGGGACGAAGGAAGGAACGACTTCTATGTTGAAGACTTTTGCAGAAGGAGCCCCTGATTTTCTGCAGGGAGTCTAGTGAAGATAGTTGATGTAGAACACCCGGATCGAGCCTTCTCCTTCCCCACCTCAGGATCGATTTCTTGACTTCGGATGCGCCTTTGGATGTCGGGACGGCTTTGGAGAATAGCTTGGACAACCTGCGGATGAGATAGGCACCAGGAATTAACCTTGAGTCACATAGAACAAAATTTTGTATTTAACAAATACATGATGGGAT
>JAYDZW010000047.1:0-136602 GCA_036172225.1 Cryptocoryne crispatula var. balansae
GGCATACATGCATATATATATATATATGCACTTAACCATTGCATAAATCAATATATACTCATCTCTTAATGGGATAAAAATGATATAGCATTGGGGTCATTTTGACCTTTATATGCTAACCGATTATTTATTTATTTATTCTTTTAGGTTATGCTGAAGCGTAGAGCGTGCCCTACTGGACCGGCTCTCATTAGCCTCTATTGTTTGATTATTTTTGATAGACGTAAAACATGCCCACTTGGACCGGCCCCAATTAGTTTTGGAACGAATTATTATTTAAATTTAAAACTCGAGACGTAGAGTGTGTCTTTTTGGACCGGCCCCCAATTAGTCTCAAGCTAGGTTGATTGTAAATTTTATTTGATTAACACTAACGTCAAACTTTGACTTAGCCATATTTGCCTTCATTGTGTCTTGGAGGCTTGTTTTAGCTTCAATGAGGCCTAGGTGGCCTTGGAACTTCCTGCAGAATATGTGATGGGGACCCGGTCCGGTCCATTTTGGGGTTTATTTGCATTTACGTCCTTTTGGACTTCATTGTAAATATTTGAAGTTTGTTTTAGTCTTTTCCTTTAATTTGGGTCCTTATGAGGACATGTATGTAAATAGTCATTTAGGGTGTCTTATTTGTAATAGGCTCCTCTATTTAAGAGGGCATATTGTTGAATGAAAAAGGAGAGAAGTTTAGTGTCCAATTTTTGGAACCCTAGGGGCTGCCCCCTTGTGCTGGGGCGCTGCCCCTTCCCCTTCACCCCCTCCACGATGGAGGTCGTCCATCTCCACCTCCGGTGAGGACCGGTCTCTTCGCGACCCTCCGGCGTGGGTGCCTTCTCCTTCTCCTCCGTCCAGCGGCCTCCGAGCCATTCCTTCCCCTTCCCCCTTCACCGGTGCGAGTTCGACCCTTACCGACTCCGTTCACCCCCGTTTACGTCCGTTTCGACATCTTCGACAGCGTCGATCTCCACCCCTCCGTCCACCCCCGCCTCCGGAGATCCCCGGAGTACCTCCATCCACCTTCTTGCTCCCATTTGGGCCCCTGTTAGACGGAGAAGACAGGAGGAGGAAGAAGAGCCGCGTCTGCGGCTCTGTCCGTGCGCGCACCCGCTAGGGCTCAGGTGGTTTCACCCCCCCCGGTCCTCAGGAGGCTAGAGGACGACGACGACGGCGCCGACGGCTCCGTTGGAGACCCCCTCCCCCTCCGGCGGCGGCGAAGACGATGCCCGGCGCCGCTCCCGGCGCCTGCCTCTTCCGCCCGCCGCGGCCGCCGCGGCCAACTCCGCGTGACCCCCCGCGCTCGAGATCCCCCCCCGTGCTGCCGGCGGCGGCGTCGTCGGCGATGGAGCCCCCCCGGCTCCCCTTCTCCTCCGGTGACGGAGGCCTCCGCCGGCTGCGCCCGCCTCCGCCTCCGCCTCCGGTCCCCGCAGTCGAAGCCGCGGCCGCGGCCCCCCGGGAGCCTCGCAAGCGGATGCTCGCGGTCGACGACACCCCGGCGGGGGTACGCGGCGCCAACAGCGCCGGCCGCGTCTCCCCGCCCCGCCGCCAACCGCCGGCGGCCACGACACCCCCCCCGCCTTAAGTCGCGGCCGGGCGAACCGGCCCCGGTTCGCCTCCGCCCGGCCGGCCGGCGCACCGGTTCGCGTCTCCCGCCCGCCCGGTCCGCCCGCCATCGAACCAAGCCGCCGGTTCGCCTCCCAGGCCGGCCCGACCGCCGGTTCAGGCCGGTTCAGGGCCGGTTCGGCCCGGTTTGACCCTCCAGAGGCCGGTTTGGGCCTTAAACCGGCCGGTTCAAGCTGTTTGGGGCCGGTTCAGGCCGGTTCAAGTGATTTTGGGGCCGGTTCAGGCCCGTTTTGAGTGGTTCGGGCATGGTTCGACGTATTTTGGGGCCCGTTTTGACCGGTTTAAGTCCGGTTTTGCTTTATTTCATGCATTTTAGGTCTTTTGCGCCTCTTGAAGGCCCGCTGCAGCGCCGCGCCGCCGGTCCGTCCCGCCTCGTCCCGCATCAATATGGCCCTGGAGGTCTTGAAATTTTCTTGTAGAATCTGGCCCAGGTGGCCATGGAACTTCTTGCAGAATATGGCCTTGACAGCCTTGGAATTTCTTGCAGAATCTGGCCCTGGCGGCCTGGGAACTTCTTGCAGAATATGGCCCTGGAGGTCCTGGAATTTTCTTGCAGTATCTGACACTAGCAACCTTGGAACTTCTTGATGAAATAAGGCCCTGGTGGCCTTGCTGGTTCTGACTAGAAACTGGGCCCTAGTGGCCTTGAAGGTCTCAATGAAATGGGTCCAGTTTAAGGATGCATCGAATGAGAACTTAGGGCATAATTGGGCAGTCTGTCCTAGGATTCGGACAAGAGGAATTCTGTTATTTTTTGACAGATTCTGAAGGGACAAACACAAGGTGCTAGATACCTATTTTGAGGACCTGAAAGAGGTCAGCAAGGAAACTGTCTAGTCATCTGTTAAGGGACAGGTTTAGGGAAAAGATAAGATGGACTTTAAGGATCTGTTTAGGACCTGTTTAAGGGGCCAAACATTTTTTTTTTTTTGACTGATCACGAGGCTGTGCACATGGGCATATCTGGTCCAAAAAAAAGGATATTCAGGGACTGGTTAAGAATCTGATTTATGTTTTTTTGATGACTGGTTTTTTTAGCCAAAATAGGGAGCCATTTAGGGAAGGTTTCCGGGGGATTTCGTAAATATGATAAGGGGGACTAGGTGACTGTTTCATGACCTGTTCATGGCTGTTCAATGGGTAACGTAAAGAGGTCGTAGATGGGTTTGGTGAAAACATGGCCATATAGGAATTGGGGCATGGCCATGGGTATCTCTGGTAGGTTGGGCCGAAGTTGGTTTAGATGGAACAAGGCCATGGGAAGGCTGTATAGATGAAGAACAGTATGAGGAGGGTAAGAGGGTGTAACACCATATAAATGTGTACTTCACCTTTAGTCTTCTCCTTTGAATCTTCTTCTCCCTTGGATCTTCTTCTCTTCAACAACACCATTAGAAGGGCGCAACCAAGCAGCATGGACTGCCTCATCTGATCTTCCAGCAGCAATATCACCCTTTCATTATAGGCGTATGCAGCAACAGGTGAGGAGAAGCATGCATCGGTAGTTGCAAATGAGGGGAAGAAGGCATACATCGGGTAGTAGCCGCCTTCTTTTTTCTCCTTCTTCTACAGGTCACCACGACAGCATCTGGTTGGAAGGGACTCCTCCCATTCTCCTTTCTTTAATGTGCCCACCGTTTTTTTCTTGGGAAGAAGAATTGCCCACTCATAACTCCTCTCCGTTAGGTGCAACAAGAGGAGGTGGGAGAGAGATAGAGAGAGAGGCACGTGGGGAAAGTGGGAAAGGATATGCGGCAACCTATGTAAAGGCTTGTACGATTCTTCATTTAACTAGCATTTACTCTCAATTAAATGAAATAACGACTAAGATCAAATTTCATCTTGGTGAGTGTATGAAATACATGCTCCGTCGATCATAAGATTATGATAAAATCCTGTCAAAACTTTGAGCGACAGATCAATCACAACCCTTGGATCAACCATTCCATCATATCAACGGTTGAGAATTCTCAATTTGTCTAAGGATCACTGATTTGGCAGATTTTTCTTATCGATGCAATCTCGGCATTCGAAAATTTCGAAAATTATATTTAAAATACAATTAAATATCTATACACAAGTACTTTGGTTTCCGTGCATAGATCTTGCTGTCTAAAATTATTTGGACAGCTTTTGCCTAATCTCAAAGTGCGTGCCGACTTGACAATTTTTTGGATTTCATTCGTAATTTTTTGAATATGGATTGGATTGATGATCGGAGTTTGGTGTTGTTCATTTGGAAGTTGGATGAACTTTCAAGTGGTGTCGGATGTTAATGAACTCGCTGGATTTGTATAAGCCCAATAGGGGCAAAGCGGTCAATTCTTTTGCTCGGAGTCGGATTCTGACATTCAGGGTACCATTGCGAAGCTCTCGATTGAGACAATATTGTTGGCAAGTTGGCTTGGTCATTTGGGCCTATTAAGCGTTACAAAGATTGTTCGAAAGTCCACTTTCACTGTTTTGCCTGTATCTTACTGAATACAAGTCAGATTTTCGATCTGACTTCAACATTGCTCAGTATGAAGTTGAGCGGACTTAATGATGCACCAAGATATTATTGGGTCTATCCCGAATTGCCCAAAGCTACCAAGGGCGAAAGAGGTTATTTAACCATTTGTGTACCATCGGAAATTGGATTCTGACATTCGGGGTACCATTGCAAAGTCCTCAACTGGTACAGTCCCATGGACCCACTTGTTTTGTCTTTCGGATTGATATGCCCTTGTTAAGGCCACTCGAAATTTGACTTTCAGTGTTTTCCTCGTAACTTTCCAAATATGGGTCAGATTGTTGATCTGACTCTGCCATTGTTTATCCGGAAGTTAAGTAGACCGGGGTCTGTTCAGGTGGCTTTGAATGGACCGATTGGGGCCTGTGTAGGGGTGTTCTGGATGAGGCTGCAGAGGGGTTGTTTGCTGCAGGTTTTAGAAGCAGGTTCTGGGTCTGCTTAACAGGCCTGCAGGTGGGTCGAATTGGACTGGGCAAGGGCCAGACTTTGGGCCTGATGTGGGGTCCTTGCAGGTGGTTTAAACCGGGTCAGACAGGGACCGGATGTGGGCTTAACCTGGGCCAGCAGGTGGGCGGCTATGGGCCTGGTGGTAGGTCTGGAAATGGGCCTGTTTGTGGGCCTGGTTGCGGGCTGAACGCAGACAGGTTGTAGGATGTCTGCAGGAGGACTGATCAGGCCTGTTTTGGGACCTGAGCAGGGGATGTTTGATGCCTGCGGGTGGGCCTACTCAGGTGGCTGGACGTGAGCTGACCAGACTTAGATCGATTGCCGGTTGTGGGCACCTGTAGGTGGGCTAGATAGGGAGTGAGAGAAAGGCCTGCGTGAGGGTCTGTAAGCGCGGCAGGGGAATCCCATCTCAGCACCTGATTTACTTTGCTTATTTCCAGATTGCTTGGAAAAAACGGTCTTGCTGTTTGGATTACAGATTTCTGATTTTTTTGTTTTAGTTTTCATTATTTTCGGTTTGGCGGTTTGTATCGCCTCTGACCCATCGGGCCACCTTTGAATGCCCAGCTTCATGCATCGATATGAACATCAAGGCTTCCTTCATCGAAAGTCGGAGTACATGGAGTACAAGTGGTGATCCTTCCCCCAACTTAGGTTCTTCACCGGTTTAGAAAAATTTCGGCATTACGACGGCATGCCGGCAAGTTTCTAACTTGGTGAAGTTTACCCGTCCAATAAGGCTAGTCGGTGACTTAGCCAAAATTGGGGGAAGGATCGACGGCTACGGGAGCTTGCCCGCGCCCTCGTCCGGATCGACGGCTACGGGAACATGCCCGCGCCCTCGTCCAAGGTGGAGTTCCTTAATTTAAGTATTGCTTTCGCGTTCTGATTTTTTTATTTATTATTTTTTTGAAGGCCACTTCGGGCCGGTCCATTCCATCGGCGTTCAAAGCCGGGCTTCAATCTTTGCTTGAGCTTGAGAGGACAGCCTTCTAGGAGGCCGAGCCGGACCCGTGGAAGGGCCGTTGAGGCTCAGCCCTCCCCTTGGTGAGTTGAGGGGGGGACCGGACCCGTGGAAGGGCCGTTGAGGTTCATCCCCCGCTTCTGCTGGATCAGGAGGAGAACCGGACCCGTGGAAGGGCCGTTGAGGTCCATCCTCCGCTCCTGCTTCAGCCACAAGGAGGCTTCTGCGGACTCATCCTTCTTCACCTTTTGCACTGCTGCAGGGGAGCTGCCGTTGGGGCTTCTTGGAGGGTTTGCTGGATGGGCTGCAAGGGGCCGCTGGGTTGAGCCTCAATGGGGCTGGAACCTGGCTGCAAAGGAGCCGAAGTGGGCCTGCTCTTGGGGCTTGAATTGGGTGCCGATCATGGGTTGGAAATGGACTGGTTTGGGGTCTGTTTAGAGTGCCTGCAAGTGGGCTGGAACCGGGTCACAAAGGGACCGGGTACGGGCTGTATATGGCTCTGTTTGGAGGTCTGCTGGATGGGCTGCAAGGGGCCGAAAATGGGCTGCCTAAAGACCTGTTTTGGGCCAGCTTTGGGTAAGCTACAAGGGGTTGGAAGTTAGCCACGTGAAGGCTGTCAGACTTGGGCTTAATTGGGGACAGTTCAAGGCCTGGGTAAGGACCAGGAAATGGGCCAATTATGGACCAGCCTGGGGTCTGCTGGATGGGCTGAACAGGTCCTGAATTAAGGGGCCGGACAGGGTCCAGTTTAAGCTCTGATTTGGGGCCGAACAGGGTCTGACTTGGGGACCTGCTGGAGCTTATGTAGAGGTCTGATTTTGAGACCGGACAGGGTTGATTTGGAGACCGGTTGGGGCCTATGCAGAGGTCTGATGTGGAGACCGAACACGGGCAACTTAGGATATGGTTAGGAGGTCAGCTCGGGTGGCCGGAATAAGGCCTGGTTTGGGGTTTAAATGGGGGCTGAACAGGGCCTGATGTGGGGTCCGGCTGAGGCCTGATTGGGTGTCCCTGGATGAGCCGAGATGAAGTTGGCAAAGGGATTTGCTTTAGGCCATGGGTTGCCGATGACGATGAAGACCGGTTTAGGCCATAAGAGGGGTTGAGAAGAGCATTTGGAGGGAGGTAGGTGGGGGAGGTGTCCATAAGGACTACATAATTATATTCTTGCTTGTACCCACCTGTGTTTTTTTTTGATCCTTGGATGGAATGGAGGTGAAGGTGCAACCGAGGGGGCCCTTCCACCAGGAGGAGATGGCAGCGAATGAGCTTCCTCTTCCTTCTTCTCCTTCTCTTCTTCTGGCCGCGGGCAGGGGCCTGGAGCAGGTGCGCTAGGGGGCGGCAGCAGATGCACAAGGGCAGTTGGAACTCTAGCAGCCTGTCGGCGTCCTGTTCCCTCTCCTTTTCTCTTGGGCGTCCTCCTCTTTTTATAGGAGATGAGGGGGAGATGAAGGGGAAGCTGGGGAGTATGTACAGATGCCTTGGGTGGTGGTCAATAGGCTTTAATTTCTTGAATTTCTCCTAGGCCATTCAATATTTGACTTGACCTTTGAGTTCTCCCATGGCATTAAGTGTTGAGCTGTCCCTTGGCTTTCCCCATGCAATTAATGGGTCAAGGATGAGGTGGCAGGTTTGGTGCGCACAGGGGTGCTGATGTGGCTGAATTGGGCCTGTTTTCAATGGCCGCGGCCCACTTCTTCTCTTCTTTCAATGGGCTGTACGTAAGTGGGCTATAGGAGCTGGAAAATAATTATATTAAATGAAATATAGAGGGCTAGACAGCTGGAAATAGTGCCCATGGGTCAAATTGAGGCCTGCTTTGGCCCAATTAAGGACTGGGCCAGCTGGAGCTTGGTCTGCTCATGCCATTCCCCCTTTTTTGCTATTTTTTTTTTTTTGAAAAATATGATGCCAACATCAGCAAAGCAGCATGTCGGAGCATAGACCGGCTTCTTTCTCACTTCGGGACGATCTCCGAGCACCGGGACGAAGAGAGAATGATTTGGGGAGGTTGGGACGAGCCTAGGGTTGTTGGAAGATGAAGAAAAGAGTGCTGGAGGATGGGGATGCCCTTCGTAGGTCGTTCATATGAGTCTCCTTTTATAGGGGATGAGAAACATGTCAAAAAATAGCAGGTTTTGATACATGCAACCTTAAGTTGGATTTTCTCCATTTAATGCTGCTAATTTTCATCCCGAGGCTTCTAGAAACTTACCTAACTGATTGAGAGAGATTGAAAACCGTAGATCACCTTCCTTATACTCAAAATTGGTCTCCACTCAAAGAGGAAATAAATCTGGTCTAAAAATAGCAAGTTTTGATGTACAAGATAACAAGTTGGATTGCCATCATTTGATGATGCTATTTTCAACTACGAACCTTCCAGATACTTTACCAAATGATATGGAGGCGGAAAAAGGAAGTTAAGGTCGTGAATTGGTCAGATATGTGCCTAATGGACTGGACTTACATACAATTAGGCTTGATCAGGGGTGTGCGGACAAAATTACGTGTCTGATTTCCAAAGGGTGCTGCAGACAAATGGGAGATCGGAATTGAATGCCATTTATTGCATTGAATAGAGAACTCAGAGAAAAAGATTATTCATGTTGAAGACTTTTTCAGTAGACGTCCAATAAATCTCGTGAAAAAATTTTAAATAGAGGAGATGCCAAGAAAAGCATAATCTGGCACACCACTAAGAGCAACATGGAAGTAAGAATGGGCTCTAACTTGTCCTCAGATTTCTAGTAAACTTCTCAGCTCATCCAAAATGGTGGCTCAGCTTGATTTTAATGGTTTAAAGGAGATGTTGCCAATGTAATAAGGGTTTAAGCTCTAAATAAGGTCAAATTGGCGTGTCTACAATGTTGTTCCTCGATTGGGAGGTGCATGTTTGAGGCTGACTCATCAGTGTGGAGGGGTGTTGCTCTCCCCAGAATTTCAGTCATTTCAGTCTCATAATTGGAGATGTTGATAACCGGTACTTGTTGCTCCACTGACATTTCAACGTTGGCAGCACCATCCGAGAATAAATCTTCCTGGGGCAAGCCGTGACAGCTCTCCGCGTGTCTACAATGTTGTTCCTCGATTGGGAGGTGAATGTTTGAGGCTGACTCATCAGTGTGGAGGGGTGCTGCTCTCCCCAGAAATTCAGCCATTCCAGTCTCAGAATTGGAGATGTTGATAATCGGTACTTGTTGCTCCGCTGACATTTCAACGTTGGCAGCACCATCCGAGAATAAATCTTCCTGGGGCAAGCCGTGAGGCTCTCCAGATGTCTTGGAATTCTCTCCCGACTCTGCGAAGTAGTCGAATACGTCAAAATCTCCCCTAATGATGTCCTCCATGTGGACAATTGTATCTTGCATATCGCGCTTGAGCGAGATAAATCTTTGACGAAATGTCTTTAGCACGTTCGCGACTCTCGCAGCCATCTGATTAAGATTGATGCGGGGAGGTCTTCAACTGCTTATGGTCCCCGACGTCCTACAGGGGGAGCTTGACCACTAATCACATTAACTGTGAAATTTTGCTGCGGCATTGGCTTAACATGCGATTGTGGAGGATTAACCATGTGCTGTCCCATATCAATTGCTCCCTCCTTAATCAAATTCTCTGCTACATCTTTTGAATAAATAGTTGTCTTCAACAAGATGACCCAGCATACGGTGATATACGTAGAAGTTCGGGTCATCAGATTTATTAGCTTCAATCGGCCGCTTGGGCCGAGGCAGGCTGATCAAACTCTTTGATGCAGACATCAAAAAGCCTTCTAGTGTACTCCCAGGCAAAGGAGTAAGGCTTCTTCATTCGCTCAGCCAGAGGGAGGTTGTTCTTTTGCTGAGCGGGCTTCTTGGTGACGGAGTGGGTGGGAGATGCCCCCATTTCAACTGCTACTTGCCACTGGTGTGAAATCAACGGTATGGACATCCTTATGTAAGGATGTGGGGGCTTTCTCTTTTGTTGCCCTTGGCTTAGCAATTGGCATGGTGGGGTAGTTAGCATAAAACATTTCCAATTCGGACACGACTCGGTTCAACTCGTCAAATGTCCGAATGTTGGCTATTAAAAGCTTTTTAAGAATTTATGGGTGTAAGCCCCTCTTGCATAACCCCACGGCTTCATCATTTACTGGCGGATTAGGACATCTCATGCTGAGATTCTGCCATCTCTTAATGAAGTCAACAGTAATTTCATCCCTACGTTGACGAAGATAGGTCAATTCTACCAGAGTTACTGGCCTCTAAGTTAACTTAATGTGCTCGAAAAACTTGCGTTGCATATCCTCCCAACCCGTGACTAAGTTGGGTTTCAGCTTGGAGTACCACTCAAAGGCAGAACCTGTGAGAATGGTAGTAAAATAGCGAAGTAGGTAGGACTCCTATAGGGCCAACTCTCCCATATGAGTCACATACATCACAAAATGTTCTTTAGGTGATCCCCTTCCATCGAATCGAGGACATTTTGGGATTTTGGTCACCTCTGATGGCAGCCGTTTGAACTGGTGGTGAACGGGATAGGGAACCCGATACAAATCCACGGTTGTTAAACCATCATCATGCTCTGCCAGTTTGACGTCTACAATTTGTTCAATCATCATTTTATGAGCAACTGCAGGGTGGTCGACCAATGTGCCTTGCTCATGGATGTTAACATTGCCTTCCAGCTCATTTTGTAACCAAGGGGTAGGTTGTTGGTTTAGTCGAGGAAGTGTCGGTTGCTCTGGACGTCTCCCTTGGGTAGCCTCACATGCTTCGGCTAACCCAGGTTGAGGTGCAGGTTCAGATGCAGGTTGAGGCTGCAACCCTTTCAAACTCATCACAAGAACCTTAAGCTTTTGATTTTCTTTGCACAGCTCAGCCAAACTGAGCATGGGAGGTGCGGTTTCAACTTCCACGGGGGGTCTTGACGACGTATTTCCCCTTGCCCCTCCTGTTGGAGAGGATCAAACAGAAGACTTTGCTGTGCCAAAGCTGTCTGCTGCCGTGTGACCGGGCCTGTCCGAGCTGGCTGTCTAGAAGCTTCCCCGACATCATCAGATCGATTATTGGAACTTGATGTATAGCACGTGAAGATTGTCATCTAGCCACGTGCCCCCTGTGTGGCATTTCTTGTAGTAGAGGTTCTTGGAAAGGAGAGCCGTTCAAAAATTGACACCCTCTTAGGGTTATTTTTGTTCTTTTGTGGCAATAGAAGGTTCGGAGAAGTGATTCTTCGACCCCTACGCTGAGGTGGTTGATTTCGGGGTCGAAATAGTTCCTAACCCCTCGATGATTGAGGTGTATCGGCAACAATGTAATGCACTTGGGTTTTGGGAACCCAGACTTGCTTGAACTTTAGGGAGTGGTTCCCCCTTAAGCAACTCGGTGCCCCATGGGCAAAGGATTTGCCCCCAGTCAGAAAAATAGTTCGTGAAATAGGAGAGCTTTTCTCGATACTCTCCTCATTGACTTTTGGTCGATTTGGAAATCGACTAATCTTCATCTTTAAGGAGTGGTTCCTTGGTTGACTCATCCTTGCAGAATGGGTCTGTGATAGACCTGTTGAAATAACATTGTGGGTAAGAGATTCCCTCTCTGCTTTAGCCGGTCAGCTTCGTGCCGAGTCTGCCTTGATCTTTTTGAAGGTCGAGGAGTTCTTCCTTACCCGAAGAGTAGCAATGACATGGGACCCGTTGACGGATCTAGCTTCATTGTTTCTCCCTAATAGGGCAAACCTGTTGGAGAGAGGTAGAGGAATGTGCCTAGCAAGGGTGGCCTTGCGAGTGCAATGTTCAATAGGGCTCCTGACATAGGTTGCCGGGCGCCCATCCTAGTAGATGCGCATTTGGCCGACTATGAAGGATCGACGTGAGCAGAAAGGAGTGGAAGTCCGCCCATTCTGGAAGTTCTTGGCTTTCGGTTGTGCAGTAACAACAGAAACTTGATTCACAGCAAGCGGCACCAGAACGGTCACCGCGTCAGTCTTGGTATCCTGGTAGAGCAAAGGCTCCATTGCCTTGGTGGCGGTGATGATTGTTTGGTAAGGACTCAAGGTTGAGTCCTCAGTTGTTGGGATGGCAAGCTCCACCCCAAATGATCCGATCGCTGAATGACCGAAGGAAATGCACCGAACGCCATGGGTGTATCAAGATACCCCCTGACACAGCCGATGATGTAGCCCTCCGAGAAGGTGACTCGCGCCTCCTCTCCCATTGCTTGGTGTCGATTGCTTCCTTGCTTTCCTGAAAGGGTAAAGATTGACTAAGAGGATGTAAAGGTTTTTAAAAGAAGTTGATGAATTTATGACTTTACTTTGTTGTTGTGATGGAAAGACGAAGGGAGAGAGAGGTCTCACCGGGCGTGCCATTTGTTGAAACCTCGTTTTTCTCTTCTTTTAAAAAGGAAATTTTGGTGGGATTAGAATTTCTTTTTGAAATTCTTTTCCTTCTTTTGGGCTAGCATTGACTACTATGAAAATATGTAGTATTCATAGGAGTATTAGCTAATTTGATGTGGTATTATTTTATAGGAACTCCGATGGTTCCACAGATTTGCTAAGTGTTGACATGGGTATCGCCCACCATTTAGATGATCTGAACCACAATTTAATTTGTGAGGTTTTCTGAGTTCTTTGAAAAATAAATTTTTACCCTCCATCGAACTTGCGATATTCCAATGTTAATTACATCGAGCAAACACTCGAACACCCTTGATTAACCGTCACAACAACATATTAAATGGAAGTCATTCATCGACATAAACACAAAGCAGGAAGACATATCCCTATGGTCTTATGAGATGGAATTTGGTTGAATTTAATTCAAACTTTTTAGTTTCGGTTCATTGATCTTATCCTTTCTCTTTTTTAGTTTGAGATTTGATTTGATTTGTTTATGTCGTTGGTCATTTGTTGACTTAGACAATTTTAAGTTGATCACTTTTTTATTTGTTTATAAGAATTAATATCTATTTTTTAGTGTGTTTGTTAACATTTTTGCTTGCTTTAAGTGAATTTCTTATTATTATTAAGATTTGTTCTTAATAATATTAACCACTTTGATTTTTCATGGTTGATTTTAATCCAACATAACTTGTTTTTTTAGTCATTGATTGACATTTTTTATGCATTATTTAATGACATAATTTTGGTTGGATTATGTTAACATTTTATTAATGTTTTGATCATTTATTCTATTTAGATTTTATTATGCATACTTATTTATTTAAATATCATTATCCATTTGAGTTGATTTAATTTTTTATGGTTAATTTGGATTCGAACATAACATGTTTTGTAACCGTTTGTGGTCATTTTTTATGTATGATTTTATGGCATAGACGCAATTTGATTATGATGGCATTTTTGTTAATAAATAAGTGATTATTTGATTTTATTTAATCAAATTTGATTATTTGATTAAGTTTAGAAATTATTTAAATAATTTATTTAGTTTTATCCATCTTTTGGAGTCTATGGGGATTTGATGTCTTTTTTGCAATGGCACATCGGGTCAATCGAACTTGAATTTATTTCATATCGATTTGAATACATAGGAGTACAATAAATGAGGGTGCATTCAAGCATTTCTCCTCAATACATATCATAGTTTGTTCGGTTTGGCCAGCATTACGGTTTTACCGATCTGGGTTTTCATTTAGAATTCTCATTCGGTTTGACCGACTTTTCGGCTTTACCGATATGGGTTTTCATTTAGAATTTTCGTTCGGTTTGACCGGCATTTTGGCTTTACCGACTTGGTTTTTCATTTAGAATTCCCGTTCGATTTGACCGGCATTTCGATTTTACCGACTTGGGTTTTCTATTTGAATTTTCGTTCGATTTGACTGACATTTCGACTTTACCGACTTGGGTTTTCTATTTGAATTCTTGTTTGGTTTTACCGCCATTTCAATTTTACCGACTTGGATTTTCAATTTGATCTTGAGTAGCTTAAGTTCACATTGTTTAAATGCGGGTTACTCGATCCCTCTCGTGAAACGAGAGAGGATTCGGATCGATCGGACTTTGGAGGTCTGACGAAACTCTTACTCCCTTCTCGAATGGCTAAAAACCAATTCTAGGTGATTGGAACTTTCTTTGAAGGTTGGGCAAAACCCTTCCTTCCTTTTTTGAATGGCCGAAAGCCAATTTGAAGAGATTGAGACTTACCTTGAAGATCAGAGCTTCTCTCTCCAAAAGTCTCTTCCAAATCCCTTTTTCCAACTTCTTCCCACCTCTTTCCAACTTTTCCCAACCCCTCTCACGTATGGCATCTCAAGGCTATTTAGAGATTTTTGGAGGGGCATTTTGGTCATTTGGCAGGCCCCCACTGAAAACCACCCGGTTTGACTGGGTGGCGGGCACACCTACGCGCATGGGCGCGCGAGAGGCCCGCCGGTCCATGTGGCCGGCGTGGCCCAAAATCTTTTATTTGAAATTCCCCGGTTTGACCGGGTAGCGCGCACAGTCATGCCCGCCATTGCGCGGCCTTCATTTGTTTTTTTTTTTGAAATCCTCTGGTTTGGCCGGGGGAGCTCGGTTTGACCGGGGGGGGTGCGCGGTTGCGCCCGACGTTGTGTGCCCACCCACGAGCGTTCGCCGCGCAGCTCAACGGCTGCGAGGCTGTTTTTTTTAATTCTTTCTTTTATGTTCACCCGAAATACTGTTCACCCGAGAAAACACTGTTCACCCGTGAATCCCCTTCGGTCCTCTCTCTCCCCATTGCTTCTCTCGAGAATGGAATTGCACGACGACGGTTATGAAAGCGGAGGCTGCCATAGCGGGAGTAATTGTTTTTTTTTTTTTTGCTCTTCTGCATCCTCTGTTCTCTCGTGACAGAAGCAAGGGAAAGCGTCATATTTTGCAAGCGACGTCGACAGTATTTCTTTAACCCTCTTTTTTTGTTCGTCGAATGCAACATGCAAGGGACTCTTGCGGCGGCTTTGCGGTTTGGTAGCAGCGGGCTTGACACGCCTTCCATTCTCCTTTCTTCCCCTTTTTTGGCCTTCATCGGCGAGGATTTTTTCCCAGTGGCTCTCTCTTGTGGAGATAGCGGCAAAAGGGAAAGTTAATTATGTTGGTTTTAATTCCGACGACGGCGACGACAAGAATGACCGGCTTCTTTTGGCACATAGCTATTTTTCAGCTTATTTTTGACAGCGAGGTCGACGTCGACGTCGACGTTGACGGTGACGAAAGGTTGTTGGCCTTGTTTTCTCTTTGATTTGGCGAAGAGAGGGTCTTTCGGGCTTGATTTCAGTGACGACGTCAGCGTCTTTTTGCGACATCGATAGTGATGAAAGTGCCTTGGACCCTCCGTTGTGCATAGACACCTTCGGATTTGATTTTGGTAGCAACATCGACGTTGTTTCGTGATGTCGACGGCGGCGAATATGCTTTGGACGATCCTCTGCGCATATGTGCGTTCATATTCGGTTTCGGCAGCGACGCCGACGCCGTTTTTGCGACGTCGACAGCAGCGAACATGTTGTGCACCTTTCTTCGTGCATAGGCACTTTCTGATTCAGCTTCAGCAACAACGTCGATGTCGTTTCGCGATATCGACAGAGGTGAACATGTCTTGAACTATCTTCTACGCATAGGCGCCTTCGGACCTGGTTTCAACAGCGACGTCGACGTCGTTTCGCGATGTCGATGGTGGTAAATATGCCTTGGACTGTCTTCTACGCATATGTACTTTCATATTCGATTTCGGCGATGACGTCGACGGAGGTGAACATGCCCTGTACCTTCCTCCGCACATAGGCGCTTTCAAATTTGGTTTTGGCAGCGACGTCGACATCATTTCGCGACGTCGACGGAGGTGAATATGCGCTGTACCTTTCTCTGCGTATAGGAGCTTTCAGATTCAGTTTTGGCAGCAACGTCGACGTCGTTTCGCGACGTTGATGGCAGCGAGCATACCTTGGACCATCCTCCGTGTATAGACGCCTCCGGTCTTGGTTTCAGCAGCGACGTCGACGAAGGCGAAAGACCCTCAGCCTTGTTCCTTGCATGTTTGGTGAACAAGGGGTTGTTCGGACCTGATTTCGGCGTTGACGTTGGTGTTGTTTCATGGCGTCGATGGTGTTAAATATTTTTTTTTGCTTTGTTCCCCCTTTTTTTGGCAATTGATTTCTTGGACCGCATTTTCGATCAAATTGATTTAACCAATAGGTGGACCTCATTTGCCTATCCCGAAGAGGAGTGGCTCATCTTAGCAAATTGCTAAAGATTTAACCGATCAGGATTCATTTCTTTCCGGATTTTGTTTTGACGCACATGTTTGACTCCCCCCTCTTTTTTGCTTGAGATTTTTTGATTCAACATTCATTAAATAGCATTAGAGGATAAAACCGTTGATCGGATGTCTCAGTTGAAATGGTGAGCCGAGGGCCAATCCCTCACCAGGTAGTAGCATCACAAGCCGCTGATCAACCTGCTTTGTTAATGCAAGGAAGAAAGATTTTGCATCTCTCTCGAGCTGTAATCTTGAAGACCATTGGTTGGTCCAATCCTTTTGAAATGGTAAACAAGGGCTGCCCCCTCATTAAGATAGTCGTATCAGGGGCCGCTGATTGGCTGAACATTCTTTTGTTTTTTTTGTTCGAAATATTAATTCCTCCACTGCTTCTTGAAAGTGATGAAGCTAACCACCAATTGGGCTAGTATAGCTTATTGAAGTATCGTGTTGAGGGCTACCCCCTCACCTATACAATAGCATTGGACCATTGACTGGCCGACTCTTCTTGGAACGTGGAGTAGAGTGCTGCTCACCCAAGTTCTCGTAATAGCCATTGACTGGCTTACTGAGAATATACAGAGGGTTGCCCCTTGCTCCGGCGACATCTTGGGGTTGAACCATTGGTCGGATAGCCAAAGTTTTTCTTCTAGGTGAAGGATTAACTCCTTGCATAGTAGAAATTACTTCACAAACCGAGTCCCTCATTAACTTGTCCGAGACTTCATTTGGCTATGGTCTCATGAAAACAACATATGAACGGCTATTGGTTAGCCGATATGTATCTTTGGGTGATAGATTAGTTCCTTGCCCCCGTGTAATTAACAGAAATAATTCGGATTTAGAAACTTTTTTTCTAGCCAAAATGACGTCATCGCCAACTCAAATCCAGGAGATTTCTCCACCGGCTGACTAGCAACATGTTTTTGTAGTTATATTCTCATTTTTTATTTAGCTTCTCCGGTGCTTTGCACTAGTTGGAGGAAAGGTCAAACTTGGCTTTGGCATCGTTCTCTTTTTGTTTTGGTTGGCAATGAGAGACCAGCCATGACAGATGATTGTATATGTCGGGGCTAACCTATTCGGCACCCCTTTGACTTTGTAAAAAATTGGTGAGGAAAATTCATATTGTTGTGCACCCAGTGTTGTTGTTTGAAGGATCTCATAGCAAAATTCTTGAAATATAGATGAGCTGTACAGCCCTTGTGCTCTTTATTGCATAGGATGATCTCCAAAAATTGAGCCAAGCATGATTAGCTCATTGGAACTCATGGTGTGTAGTATCTGACGAAGTCTTCATGGTAAAGGCATTGGGCCTCTTCAACTATCATCATTGACACATTCAGCTTCCCCCTCACAAAGAAAAGAATGAAGCATATGTTAAATATATACATATAGAATATGATGTATGACTTTTTGAATTGCTATGACAGAGAGATGAAGGGAGGGAGAGGTCCCACCGGGCGTGTCATTTGTGAAACCTCGAAAATTTTCAAATAAATGAATTTGATTTGAAAATTTTTTGGTGTGTTTAGATTTTGGAAATTTGTATATGAAAATTTAAAATTGATTTTTGAAATTGATTATTTAGAAAAGTTCAATTTTTTTTTGATTTGGACTTAAACTTGAAAAAGATTTTGAAATTTTCTAATTGTATAAAAGGATAGTTTTTAAAAGTCTTTTCCAAAATTTTATTCATCGAATTTAGTTTTACAACTAGGAAAATATCGATATTCCATAGGAGTATAACTAATTTGACGATATTAATAAAAATATAAGTTCAAGGTTGTGTTCTTTAAAAATTTGTTTTGACTTCTCCCCATCGGGTGGTGTGAAGACTCGATGTTAATTATATCGAGAACACTCGAATACCTTTGATTCGCCGCCTTAGCAATGTCGAAACGATAGCATATATTCACAAATAAAATGACATAATATGAGCAAGGCTCCATAAATTTGATAGAATGCAAACATTTTTATGTTTAAATTCAATTTGATTTGATTTTTGGTATTAAAAATTGCTTCACTTGATTTATGACTTAATTTCTTTCACATTTTTATTTGTTTGATTCAAAAATTTGATAAAAGGTTTGGATTAAAATTGATTTAGATTTAGTCTTTATCATTTTTTTATTTTTTCAATGTTTGATTGATTTTAGATTTGCTAGGATTATTTACTCTAAATGTTATTTAATTGGTTGAAGAGATTTAATTTAAAAGTTTGAACATTATTTTATGAGATGACAATGTGTTATTTACCGTTTGTTTATTTGTTATTAAACTAATTTTATTGTGTTGTTTTTTTATTGGATTTATTGATTGATTAATGGATCTTTTGACTTTGGAGAGTTCATCATTTTTTTTATTTTCCAAAAAATTAGTTTAAGATTGTAATATCATTCTGTTAGTTGGTTGAGTATATTTTGAATGATTTTCAAATTGATTTTATAATTATTTATTTATTGAATTTATTTGATTTGTTTATTCTTTAATAAGTTATAAAAATTATTCTTGAAGTTAAAATTTATATTAAATTAATTTTAAGTCATAAAACTCATGCTTAACAATTTTGATTAATTTTAGTGTTTTCAAATTATTTAATTAACTTACTTTCTTTGTCTTCTTTCTTTATTATTTTGATATGTTTTAAATTATTCTTTTTATTTGCATTCCATTCAAATTTATGGAGCTATTTTTAGCTCTCGTTGACATCAAAGAAATATGCAATATACAATTCCCATTAATTGAAAAGTTTGTTCAAATTACAAATGCGAGAGACATAAAAGTCATGATCACAATGAATTGAATCGATTTTTGATTTAAGTCCATTGAACCTTAGATAGACATCATGGAATCGATCATTTCGATATGTGATATAGCACATTGACCTCTGACTAAGGTTTATGGGTGCTTTCCATCGATATAACTATTTTACCATATTGATTTTATGATTCGGCATGTATGCATATATATATATATATGCATTTAACCATTGCATACATCGATATATACTTATTCCTTGATGGGATAAAAATGGTATAGCATTGGGGTCATTTTGACCTTTATATGCTAACCGATTTTCTATTTTTTTATTCTTTTAGGTTATGCTGAAGTGTAGAGCGTGCCTTGATGGACCGGCTCCCATTAGCCTCGATTGTTTGATTATTTTCAAAAGATGTAGAGCGTGTCCTATTGGACCGGCCCCCAATTAGTCTTAAAACGGATTATTATTTAAATTTAAAACTCGAGACGTAGAGCGTGTCCTCTTGGACCGGCCCCCAATTAGTCTCAAGTCGGGTTGATTGTAAAATTTATTTGATTAACACTAACGTCAAACTTTGACTCAGTCATATTTGCCTTCATTGTGTCTGGAGGCTTGTTTGAGCTTCAATGTGGCCCAGGCGGCCTTGGAACTTCCTGCAGAATATGGCCCTGGAGGTCTTGAAATTTTCTTACAGAATCTGGCCCTGGTGGTCATGGAACTTCTTGCAGAATATGGCCTTGACGGCCTTGGAATTTCTTGCAGAATCTGGCCTGGCGGCCTTGGAACTTCTTGCGGATTATGGCCCTGGAGGTCTAAGAATTTTCTTGCAGAATCTGACACTGACAGCCTTGGAACTTCTCGATGAAATAAGGCCTAGGTGGCTTTGCTGGTTCTGACCAGAACCTGGGCCCTAGTGGCCTTGAAGGTCTTAATGAAATGGGTCCAGTTTAAGGATGCATAGAATGAGAACTTAGGGCATCATTGGGCAGTCTGTCCTAGGATCGGGACAAGAGGAATTCTGTCATGTTTTGACATATTCTGAAGGGTCAAACACAAGGTGCTAGATACCTATTTTGTGGACCTGAAAGAGGTCAGCAGGAGACTGTCTAGTCATCTGTTAAGGGACAGGTTTAGGGAAAAGATAAGATGGGCTTTAAGGATATATTTAGGACCTGTTTAAGGGGCCAAACATTTTTTTTTTGACTGATCAAGGCGCTTCGCACATGGGCATATCTGGTCCCAAAAAGAAGGATATTTAGGGACTAGTTAAGAATCAGATTTATGTTTTTTTGATGACTGATTTTTTAGCCAAAATCGGGAGCCATTTAGGGAAGGTTTCCAGGGGATTTCGTAAGTATGATAAGGGGGACCAGGTGACTGTTTCATGACCTGTTCATGACTGTTCAATGGGCAACGTAGAGAGGTCATAGATGGGTTTGGTGAAAATATGGCCATATAGGAATTGGGGCATGGCCATGGGTATCTCTGGCAGGTTGGGCCGAAGTTGGTTTAGATGGAACAAGGCCATGGGGAAGGCTGTATGGACGAAGAAGAGTATGAGGAGGGTAAGAGGGTGTAACACCATATAAATGTGTACTTCACCTTTAGTCTTCTTCTCTTGTTTTGAATCTTCTTCTCCCTTGGATCTTCTTCTGTTCAACAACATCAATAGAAGGGCGCAGCCACAGCAGCATGGACTACCTCCTCTGATCTTCCAGCAACAATATCTCCCTTTCTCCATGGGCGTATGCATCAACAGGTGAGGAGGAGCATGCATTGGCAGTAGCAGATGAGGGGGAGGAGGCATACATCGGCCGCCTTCTTTTTTCTCCATCTTATGCAGATCACCACGACAGTATTTGGTTGGAAGGGACTCCTCCCATTCTTTCTTTAACGTGCCCACCATTTTTTTCTTGGGAAGAAGAACCGCCCACTTATAACTCCTCTCCGTTACATGCTACAAGAGGAGGTGGGAGAGAGAGAGAGAAAGGCACGTGGGGAAAGTGGGAAAGGATATGCGGCAGCCTGTGTAAAGGCCTGTACAACCCTTCATTTAACTAGCATTTACTCTCTATTAAACGAAATAACGGCTAAGATCAAATTTCATATTGGTGCGTGTATCAAATACATGCTCCGTCGATCATAGGATTTTGATAAAATCCTGTCAAAACTTTGAGCGACAGACCAATCACAACCCTTGGATCAACCACTCCTTCATATCAACGGTTGAGAATTCTCAATTTGTCTAAGGATCACTGATTTGGCAGATTTTTCTTATCGATGCAATCTCGGCATTCGAAAATTTCCAAAATTATATTTAAAATACAATTAAATATCTATACACAAGTACTTTGGTTTCCGTGCATAGATCTTGCTGTCTAAAATTATTTGGACAGTTTTGCCCTGATCTCAAAGTGTGTGCCGACTTGACAATTTTTTGGATTTCATCCGTAATTTTTTGAATATGGATTGGATTGATGATCGGAGTTTGGTGTTGTTCATTTGGAAGTTGGATGAACTTTCAAGTGGTGTCGGATGTTAATGAACCTGCCTGGATTTGTATAAGCCCAATAGGGGCAAAGCGGTCAATTCTTTTGCTCGGAGTCGGATTCTGACATTCAGGGTACCATTGCGAAGCTCTCGATTGAGACAATATTGTTGACAAGTTGGCTTGGTCATTTGGGCCTATTAAGCGTTACAAAGACTGTTCGAAAGTCCAATTTCACTGTTTTGCCCGTATCTTACTAAATACAAGTCAGATTTTCGATCTGACTTCAACATTGCTCAGTATGAAGTTGAGCGGACTTAATGATGCACCAAGATATTATTGAGCCTATCCCGAATTGCCCAAAGCTACCAAGGGCGAAATATGTTATTTAACCATTTGTGTACCATCGGAAATTGGATTCTGACATTCGGGGTACCGTTGCAAAGTCCTCAACTGGTACAGTCCCATGAACCCATTTGTTTTGTCTTTCGGATTGATATGCCCTTGTTAAGGCCATTCGAAAATTGACTTTCAGTGTTTTTCTTGTAACTTTCCAAATATGGGTCGGAAATATGGGTCGGATTGTCGATCTAACTGTGTCATTGTTTATCTGGAAGTTAAGTAGATCTTCTGGTGGTGCCACTTTTCTTTGGACCTTCCCTAGATTGCCCGGACCCCACAAGGGCAAAACGGTCATTTTACTATCTGAAGTCAGATTTTAACATTTGGGGCACCATTGGAAATGTGTTGACTAGTATAGTGCTATGGGCCCACTTATTTTGTCATTTGATCCCATTAAGGCTATCAAAGGCCATTCAGGAGTCTGTTTTCACCGTTTCGTTCGTAACTGGTTGAATCAAGTCAAATTTCCAATCCAACTTTGGCGTTGCTCAACTTTGAGCCGAGCAGACAAGATGGTGATGTCTTACTATTATCGGGCTGTCGTACGGTCGGTCGGGCCCAATAAGGCTCATCGGGCTTGTTCAGCCCATTAGCCTTAAATGCAATGAAAAGTGGGTCCCAACTTGCCTGTTCAGTTTTCTTTGATGTATTTTGTCTGAAACTTGCTATTTTTGGTTGTTGTGACATTTTTATGGGTGCCAATAGAACCACATCTCGCAGGGCGGTAAAAGGTCACAATGACTGTGAAGCTAAATGACAATCAAGTTGGTGAGCTTCACGAGGAGGTGACTGCTCTTAAGTGTTTTGCTTATAGATGATCTATATAGTACACTATTTAATGGTTCTTGTCTATGTTCTTTTACATGTGCTATAGCATTGAACGGACAGGAGTTGTGCTAACTTGGACTCAAACACTCATGAGATAACAGTAAAAATTATACCAATAGAAATATTTTGTGCTATCAATCGAACACAAAATTGGTTGAAGTCAGTGGCGGTGGGTTATGAGCGGTGTAGTGGTTTTCTCATAGTTGTATCAAAATTTCTCAAATTAGTTTAACGATGAACTCAAGAATTTTCTTTCAAGCGCCAACAACTGTGGATCTGATAATAGATCTTTTAATCCTTGATTTAAAAAATTTGGACTCAAGGAATTTTCGGTACATGATATTGTGGACTGAGGTTATTGTGAGCCCCATTTATTAGAACATTATTAGTGAACGAAAATGGGAAACAATCAGAAGAACTTTCAATAAGAGGTTACAGAACTAATAGAACTATCGAGCGGAATCATAACGGAGATAGAAGGCGAATCAACAACCATGATGTGTTGAATGTAATATTTCTGTGGGGAAATATTTACCATCATTTCTCATGATTTGTCTAAATCGACCTTCAGTCAAGGAGAATTCCATCTCCTTCGAAATCATCCGAGATCTCCACTATGCATCATCCAAGTAAGTTGGCAGAAGGAGTCTGCAGAATGCAAGGAACGTGTCATCACCGTAGGGTAGTATCTTTATGTCATTGCTTCACCAGTTCCATATCTAGAGCTTGAAGTAGGTTTGTGATGTAACCTCAAAAATCTAAAAAAGATTTATTCTTTTGTTTTGGAAATTCATTTTTCATTTGAATTTGGATTAGATTTGATTAGACTTTAGCATTGACTTCTTAAGAAAATAGATGGTATTACATAAAAGTACTAACTAGGGTCAAAATTATTTGTTGAGGTTGTTAGGTTCTTTGAAAATTTGTTTTGACCTCTCCCCGTCGGATGGTGCGAAGATCCGACGTTAATTACATCGAGATAACTCGAATACCCTTTGATTATCGTCATAGCAATCCATCGAAGTAGAAGACATGCATCCACAAAATAAACATTCACACATAGGAGAAAACAACTCCATGAATTTGATTGAAGGCAAGCACTTAATGTGTTTTGGATTTAGTTTGAATTTAAGTTGATTTGAATTTTGGATTTAGTTTGTGAGTTTTAATTTGATTTGAATTTGATTTAATTTGAGTTGATTAATTGATTTAAGTTTGTTTTACTTGAATTTAATTTGAGAGATTTATTTGGTTGACTTTGATTGATTTTGATTGAATTGAATTTGATTAAAATTGAATTTGATTTGAGTTGGATTAACTGGAATTCAGTTTGAGTTGGATTTATTGGTTGAATTTAATTACTTTTGGTTTGAGTTGAAGTTAGATATGTTCATCTTAATTGAATCAATTTGTTTGAGTTGTTTATTGATTTGGTTCAATTTGAATTTGTTGATTGATTTTAAACTTGATTTGGGTTTTAGACAGTTTGTTTATGGATTGATTTTTAATGGGATTTGGGCTTAACTTGAGAAATTTGGGTTATACTGGATTTGGTTTGTTTTGAGTTTGTTTTATTGAATTTATTAAAGTTCAGTTGAATTTGTTTGATTTGGTGAATTCAATTTGAATTGAGTTGATTAATTTGAGTTAAAAGATTCGTTTTAATTTGTTTTGATGTTTGATTTAATTTGTTAATTTGGGTTGGGTGAAATTGATTTCAATTTATTCCAGTCAGATTTGGCTTGAAATGAAGTTTGTTTGAATTAGTTTTGTTTGAGCTTAATTTAAGAATTGGATTTGAAATGAATTTGGTTGGTGTTTGCAAATTTCAGATTTTTACTTAGAATTCTGCTGATCTACAGTTTCCGAATTCTTGCCTTAGATGTGAGGTTCAAATTTTAATTTTGATTCAAACAGGTTTATCTTGACTGAGTTTAATTTAAACATGTTGGGACTTTTTATGTTCAGTGAATTCTCTTCAGATTTCTGCAAAATTGACAGATTCTGTTCGGTGCATGCATTTTTTTGATTCAGATTCCAGGTTTCTGTTTTAAGTGATCTGATTTTGGATTTTAGACTTAGCAGACCTTAGACTTCAAATTCTGCAGTTTTTTAAATTTGTCCAGGTTATGGATTCTGCAATTTACAGGTTTCGATCTCTCATTTTAAATGTGAAGTTCAAACTTGCAGATTTTGGATTTTCAGACTTGTATGTTTTAAGTCCAGATTTCATATTTTTAAATGTTTCAGACTTTTTTAAAACTCTAGGTTTCTTATGGATTTCAGTTTTTTCAGATTTCAGAGATGTGAAATTCAGACTTTGAAACTCCTGAAATTCAGATTTTTTTGAAGCTTCAATTTCCAGATTACAGATTTTTAGTTCGGAACCACTGCAAATTTCAGATTTTTATGTGGGTTAAGTTCAGATTTTTAATTTTCAGGTCTGCTTCAAATTTCAGGTTGGAGGTTTCGGATGTTTTCAGATTTTCAGACCTTAGTTGCAAGTCTAGTTTTCAAGCTTAAGATTTCAGATTTTAAAAGGCAGCTCTGTGCATAATATTCA
The DNA here is from genome assembly GCA_036172225.1 of Cryptocoryne crispatula var. balansae. Classification (NCBI taxonomy): domain Eukaryota; kingdom Viridiplantae; phylum Streptophyta; class Magnoliopsida; order Alismatales; family Araceae; genus Cryptocoryne; species Cryptocoryne crispatula. The sequence goes on from JAYDZW010000047.1 coordinate 24,811, forward strand.
GGTTTTCAGATTTTCAGATCTTCAATTTTCAGGGTTTCAATTGCAGATTTTGTGTTTTAAGTTCAGAGATTCTTATTTCAATTTTACAGGTTCGGTTTCAGATTTCAGATTTTTACGGTTTTCAAATTTTTCTTGTCATGCCTTCCAGGAGTTTCATGTGATTGCTCTCTCCTTGTAGCATCAACATGTGCACCGAATATGAATTTTCATTTGTTTTTTTTTTCTCAACATGAGACATGATTTACAACTTGACCAGCAATCCGGTCTCTTGAGTTCTTGATGAACTCGTCATTTCATGGGCGGCATGTACCCGGTCTTGATAGACTTATGGGTATCCCCCACTGTTTTGAGATTGAATGCACCCGGTTTTTGAAAAACTTATGGACAATCAACTCACCGATTTGAGATTGAGCACACCCGGCTTTTGATAAGCTTGTGGGGACTCATCTCACACCTCATGAACCTCATTAGCTCATAGTTTGGCATATCAGCATGTTGATCATGCACAGCCTTCCCATGGCATAATGGGCAAATAACTCCCTCTTGGGGCATGGTAAGACATTGGGGTCTTTTCAATAGACCTTTGTATGTCCACCTTAAAAGTTAAGGGGAAGGTTTAGAACCGACCCACAAATTCTTTTAAGTTTAGCCAAGACCATGTGGCGGGTTTTTAGCCGGCCAGATGCTCGCCTCGGTTTGTGAAATTAATTAATGAATTTTTATTTAATTTCTGTGAATTGTTTGTTTTATTTGGTTTTTTGAATTATGGGTCAAGAGGCGTGCTTGAAGCCGGCCTATTGCTTTCCCATTTGTTTTGATTCTTTTAAGTTATGCCGAGACCATGTGGCGGGTTTTTAGCCGGCCAGATGCTCGCCTCGGTTTGTGAAATTAATTAGGTACATTTTTATTTAAGTCTTCACTTGATTGTGTCTTTTAAAAACTTTTAAATTTTTTAGCTTCGCGGCACTGTTCACCGGGGGGTATTGGGCCTTTCATGCAGCCCATCCTCTTCCTCCTCTCCTTTTCTCTCTCTCTTTTTTTTTAACATCTTCAGGAGGTGGGCCCCACCGTTAGTTGACCCCCGGGTCAACCCTCTCCCCGCGGCTTCTCACGCGGCCACGGCTCCTCCTTGCGCACGCGGCCGCCCCTTTTCTTCTTTTTTTTTTTAACTTTCCTTTGCTTGTGGGCCCCGCCTATTTCCACCGTGGACCAAGGTTGGGGGAGACATTATTTCCCCCCTGCTACAGTCCCGCTCGACCTTCTTCGACTCCTCCGGCACCCGGCGGCCTCACGGCGGTCTCCGGCAGCATTCTTGGTCCTATTCGGCGGCGACGGCACCGGAGGAAGAGGGAGAAGGGGCCGACGGCCCTAGGGGAGAAGGAAGGAGGCTTCTCCGGTGGTGACGGCAGTGGCTTATGGTCTTGACGGTGGCGGCAGCGGCTTACGGCGCCGGAAGGAGGAGAATGGCTCCGGCGGTGCTGCCTGCGGGTGGCTTAGGACCCGACGGCTCGAGCGGAGGTAGGAGATGGCTTCGGCGGTGCCGTGGGAGGAGAAGAAGGCGGACCCGAAGGCCCTGCGTGAAGGTGACCCCTGGCGCTGCCGTGATTCCTCCGCCCCCCCTTTTTTTTCTTCCTTTTTTTCTCCCGGAAGGGACCAGCCTCGGAGCTTCCAGGAACACACACGAACCAGAGTCCAGATCCGGAATAAGAAGGAGCAATGAACTGACAGCAACTGGACCGGACTGGAGTGGGACCAGTCAAACACAAGGACTCCCGAAGAACAGCAAGCTTAAAGGACCACGTCGATCATTGCATATCAAGATCCGACGGCAGATCGATCACTCCCATAGAGCCCTTACCAGACAGAACCAGGAAAACATCGGAACAGGCCAATCCCAGCCTCAAATATTAACTCATACGGATACCAAAACGTTGAGGTTGAAGCCATAAGGGAACCGGACCAGAGCATGGGGTATCCGTCCAGTTCACCTGAGCGAGATAGGAGGATCCGCAGAGGGAGAGGGTCGCAATACCTCGGACTCGGAATGGAGATAAATCCCAGTGACCGGAGAGTGCCCGCGATGATCGCCGAAGAGGCTCCAAGTCCGGCAACAACGAGAAGAAGAAGGGGAGGACAGCTCCTTCTCCTCAGCTACACGGGACGGATCCTCTCAGTCCCCGCATACACACACCTCGGAACAGTCGGAGGAGGGAAACACTGCCATCGGGAGAGGGAGACGGCGCGGGAAGAAGGGATCCGTAGATGTAGAAGTGTAGATCAACCACCCAGGGATGAGAGCAAGGGGGGAAAGAGTCGACAGCCTGCTGGGAAGGCGTTAAACACCGAAGAAGGAGACATGAGCCCGAGCTAGGCTCTTCGACCGGTAGAAAGAAGGGAGGGGTGAAGGACCTGCGGTGGAAGACACCCGGAAAGATCGGGGAGAAGAGGCCGCCGGAAAGGTAGAATGAACTCCGGCGAGGGAAGGGGAAGAGATGGAGGGGAACTCAGCCAAAGATCTGACCGTCTGGAGATGAGAGCGGCCCGGAGAGGAAGAAGAACAGTAAGCCGAAGATGAACACCGCCGTGGTCTGGACGGGTCGCGGAGATCGCGAGCCGCAGGAAGAAGTGAGGGGGCCGCCGCCGAAGAAGATCCACAGTAAGCCGGAGATGAACACCGCCGTGGTCTGGACGGGTCGCGGAGATCGCGAGCCGCAGGAAGAAGTGAGGGGGCCGCCGCCGAAGAAGATCCCGCCGACGGGAGGAGACCGTGCGCCGGGGAAGAAGAAGAGCTTCACCGCCGGGAGGAAGAAGAGACCGGCACCAAGGCGGTGCTCACCGCCGCGCGTAGGAGAAAGGGGCCGTCTCTCGCTATGGCGCCGATCGAGGGGGGGAAAAAGGGCTCTCTGCCCATCGTCTCTCCCGAGGCGATGAAAAGGAGGGGAGGAAAAGACAAGCCGCGGAAGCTTCGTGAAAAGGGGCAAAACCGGGAAGAGGAACCTCAACGGGAGGGAGAGAAAATTCAACTTTTCATTTCTTTATCTCCAAAGATACGCAAAAGGGATGGGCTCGGTCCCCTTTTATAGGACCTAGACCCATATTTACATGTATACCCAAAAAAAGGTGTAAAATGCAGGAAGACCCTAGGACGCCTAAAATTGTAAGAACGCCCTAATAAACCCCAAAAATGTAAATGACTCAAATAACAAATCAATGAAATCAAATAACCATGCTCCCTAACCAAATGCGACCCAGCGATTTTCTACGACGCCCATAAACTTGCCTGAAACGGGGCCATTGCCTAGTGTCCCCACTAATTCTCCCCGTCGGGGAAGAATTCGACTGCATCGAATGGGACGTCACTGCACTCTGGTATCTCTCAAGAATATCAGGATCAATATGCTGTAACTCCTCCCTAGTAAGCCAAGAATCCTCAGCGTGAGGAAGCCCACTCCAATGAACGAGGTACCTCTGAATAACTCCATCCTGCGAGGTGATAACCTGTTCATCCATTATCCTATCGATCTGCTCATGCCGTGTAACTGTAGGATAGAAAGGTGGACACTCCGAAGGGTCAACTCTCAAGGGAGGGGTTAGAGGCCGAGAAAACTCACTAGGAATTCTTTGTTGGCTCACGATATTTAACCAAATCGAAATGTTAAAAGTAGAACTTATTTCAAAATCGGGAGGGAGTTCCAAAACATAAGCGTTCTCCCCAATCCTGCGAGGATTCTAAAAGGTCCAGCTCCTCTAGATTTCAATTTCTTGACGGTTCCACTAGGAAGCCGCTCTGGTCGAAGCTTGACCATAACCAGATCACCCTCTTGGAACTCCTGGTGCCTTCTATGAGAGTCAGCATAGATCTTATACTGCGCATTGCTAGACTCAATCTTTTTCCAGACGTGCTCATGCAGACCTCTAATGTGCTCAGCTAAGGATTCAGCCGATGCTGAAACTCTAAATGCAAATGGGACAGGGGTTAGATCTAGGGGACGCCGAGGCCTATAGCCCTTCACAATCTCAAAAGGACTGAGGCCTGTGGTACGGTTAACTGAGTCATTATATGCGAACTCGGCAATAGGCAAGATGTTGTCCCAAGACCTGATGTTCTCACCTACCAGACAACGAAGTAGGTTACCTAAACTCCTGTTGACCACCTCAGTTTGACCGTCAGTCTGAGGGTGGTAGGCTGTAGAAAATTTCAGTTTTGTCCCTAAGAGGTGCCACAAAGTTTTCCAAAAGTAACTAACAAATCTGACATCCCTATCTGAGACAATGGTCTTTGGAAGGCCATGCAACCTAACAACCTCTTTGAGAAAGATCTTGGCTACAACAGAGGCATCAGAGGTTTTAGCACAAGGTATAAAATGGGCCATCTTGGAAAAACGGTCCACCACTACAAAGATTGAATCAAATCGTCTCTGGGTCTTAGGCAAGCCTAGGATAAAATCCATGCTCAGGTCTTGCCAAGGCATGTCAGGGACAGGAAGGGGGGTATACAACCCGGTGTTCTGCTTCCTCATCTTAGCTGTAGCACACACCCTACATTGAGCTACAATCTTGCCTACATCTCTCTTAAGACTAGGCCAATAAAACCTGTGCTCCACTAGCTCAATAGTTTTGTTCCTTCCAAAGTGTCCAGCTAGGCCACCAGCATGTATCTCACATACTAGATAATTCCTAAGTGAAGACCTAGGAATGCATAATCGTTCCCCAAAGAATAGGAAGCCATCATGAATGACAAACTCAGCAAGCTCTCGGCTTGGACCTTGTTGAAGGGAAGAAAAGGTGAGAGAAAAATCGGGGCACTCAAGATACTCTTCCTTGATATGCTCATAACCCAAAACTTCCGAGCTGAAGTCAATGAGAAAACAAGCCCTCCAACTCAAGGCGTCGGCCACTCGATTTTCTACTCCTGGTTTGTGGGTTAAAACAAAAGTGTAGGCTTGTAGAAACTCTACCCACCTACTATGTCTGGGGTTCAACTTTTTCTGAGCTTGAAGGAATCTGAGGGCCTCATGATCAGAGTATAAAATGAATTCTTTGGACAATAGGTAATGCCTCCAAAATTTGAGGGATTGCACCACAGCATAAAATTCCTTATCATAAGTGGAATAACGAAGCTTGGCTTCGGTTAGCTTCTCACTAAAGAATGCTATGGGATGCCTCTCCTGTGATAGCACGCCTCCTATTCCTATCCCAGAGGCATCACAAGCTACCTCAAAAACCTTCGAAAAATCAGGGAGACTCAAGACAGGGGCTTGAATCATCATTTCCTTGAGTTTGGTAAAAGCCAAGTTAGCTCCCTTGGTCCAAGAGAAAACCCCCTTTTTCAAGCAATCAGTGATGGGAGCAGTGACGGTGCTGAAGCCCTTAATGAATCTTCTATAGAAAGTGGCTAGGCCATGGAAGCTTCTAACCTCATGCAAATTCCTAGGAGCTGGCCACTCTATGATGGCCCTAACGTTTTCTGGATCAGCCGAGACACCTGATTGAGACACTATGAATCCAAGAAAAGTGATGTAAGGGGTTAGGAACTCACATTCCTTGAGATTCCCATAAAGTTGTTCAGCTCTAAGGGCAAGGCAAACTTCCTTGAGGTGCCCTAAGTGTTCTGCCTTAGTTTTACTATAGACCAATATGTCATCAAAATAAACCACCAAGAATTGTCCTATGAAAGGTTTGAGCACCTGATACATTATTCTCATGAAGGTGCTAGGTGCATTAGACAGACCAAATGGCATTACAAGCCATTCATAAAGGCCATCCTTGGTTTTGAAAGCGGTCTTCCATTCATCCCCCGGTCTGATCCTAACCTGATGGTACCCACTTTTGAGGTCAATTTTGGAGAAGACAAAGGATCCTGCCAGCATGTCAAACATGTCGTCAAGCCTTGGGATAGGAAAACGATACTTGATGGTAATCCTATTGATGGCCCGACTGTCTACACACATCCTCCAACTCCCATCCTTTTTGGGAGTAAGTAAAGCTAGTACTACACAAGGACTAAGACTCTCTCTGATGTATCCTTTGTCAAGTAACTCCTCAACCTGTTTCTTTAACTCCTCATGTGCCTTAGGGTCCATCCTATAGTGAGGTAGGTTGGGCAAGGTGGAGCCCGGTACCAAGTCGATAGCATGTTGAACATCCCTCATGGGAGGAAGTTCAGATGGTAGCTCCTCAGGGAAAACATCCTGGAATTCTTCTAAAAGTCTAGAGATGTCAGGGTCAATTGGCCCTTTGTCTCTTTTATCCACAGATTCTACCTCTTTGGCCACTACAGCAAAGATAGTTTGGTTCCTACTCTCAACCTCAAACTCATGTTGACTAGAGATGTGAAGACAATGAGGAATAGCTAAGTTCAAAGATGCTTTCTGGATGTGATTTTGGGTGTTAGATTTCAGACTTTTGCTGGTGGATGGAGATGATTCAAGCTTCTGATCTTGGTTAAGAGGAGGGTTGGGCACCTTAGACGGTTCATTCTTGGGTTTGTGTGAAGGGCTTTCCTTCAAAAATGGGTTTACCGGATGTAGGATGATTCTCTTCCCACCATGAAAGAACTCACAGCTGTTGGTTCGGCCTAAGATGGTGGCATCCCTATCAAACAGCCACGGTCTGCCTAGGATGATGCTTCCTACCTCCATAGGAATAATATCACACCAAATCTGCTCGGAGTAAGGAGGGAAGCTAATGGGAACCAAACATCGGGACTGAACCGGAATCGAGGTAGAGTCTACCCATGACACCTTGTATGGGCTCGGATGTTCAATGGGATCAAGGCCTAACTTCTGAACAGATGAGGTAGATATGGCATTGACACAGCTCCCACTGTCTATAATAAGCTTACAGACCTTTCCCTTAGCCCTCAGAAATGTGTGAAATATGGAAGTTCGTCTCCAATCATCACAAGGGATGTTCTGGGTGAGGGTGCACCTAACCACTGCTATGTTAGCTTCATCAGATGGTGTCTCCGGGTTTCCCTCCTCTTGGAACTCCTCCAAAAGGTTAGGGTCTACCTCATAGACAATGTCCTCAACCGCATGGTCAGGACTTTCTTCAAGCTGTTCCTCAATGCAGAGGTTCCTATTTGGGCAATGAGATTTGTAATGCCCTGCTTTCCCACACCCATAGCAGTGGACACGACTGAGGTTGGTTTCAGCAACCATAGGTTGCTTTCCTTTATCATCTCTCCTAAGGGGTGGGGCAAGAGGCTTAGTGGGAGGTAGAGGCAGAAGAGCTTCTCTTGCTACATTCTGCTGAGGGTGCTGAGTTCTAACAGGATTCTGATTCTTAAAATCATGTCTAGAGTAACCCTGTGCGTGGTTCCTGAAGTCAGATGATGGTTGGATAAACCTCTGTTTAGGAGGTAAATCAGAGAGGTTTTCAAACTGTTCATAGTCTGAAACCACTTCATAGGCATGTTCTAAGCTTGTGACGCCCTGCCTATACAACTCTCTCTGATACTCAGGTCTTAACCCTTTCCTGAACCTAGAGAGGGTGGCTAACTCTTCTTCTCTAATCCCACATCGAAGAAAATAGTCATCAAACTCATCAATGTAGAGTTGCACAGACCTATTCCCTTGGGTTATCTTTTGCCACTTGTCAACCATCCTATGCCTAAAGGAGGAAGGTAGATATTTCTCCCTGAGTTTGGCCTTCATTTCCTCCCAATTTTGGATGGGTTCCTGTTGTCTCTCTCTAAGAAGGTTCTCAACAGTGTTCCAATGAAGCTTGGCCTGCCCAAGTAACTTCATTTTAGCAAAACGAACCTTCCTAGCCTCTGATAGGTCATACCACTCAAAATAGTGCTCCATAGCACCTTCCCAATCGGTGTAGATCTTTGGGTCCCTGGATCCTTCAAAGTTTGGGACATCTACTCTGACGTTCCTCATGGCCCTCTCTTCAGCTTCCTGGATATCCCTACCATTTCCATTTCTATGATGATCCTCATAATCAAAATGAGGTTGATAGGGAGGACGCCGATCATCACGCCGGTGATGATGGTCATTTGGGCCAGGATGTCTACGAGGGGCCTGAAAGTTCCTGGGATCAGGCTGGAATCGGGGTGGTTCTACCCGCCTTTCTTCTTGAAATTGAGGTAATCTTTCTTCAAGGTTGACTACCCGATCAGTAAGATGGTTTATGGACTGCTCTAAATGGTCTCTCATCTCTCTGATCATTCCTTCTATGGCACCGAACCTATCAGCCATCTGGGTCATCAAGTCAGAAGGGTCACTAGTGGATCCTGACATTGGGTTGGGCTGGTAGGTGGTACCTCTCCTGGTGGTCATGCAGAAAATGAGAAAAAATGTGAATGCAACCTGAGACTTATCCCTAGAACCAGAAATGAGCTAACCTAAGCTCTGATACCAAGATGATGGGGGACAGCCTCAGACCTAGCTAGCAGTACGCAGTGTTAAGAGACTGACTCCCTAATCAGGCTCTAGGGTTCCAATTTTAGAGTTTATCCAGTCAAGAAATTGTTGCCTACAGTTGCTTTCTCTTTTACTGAATCAGAAGGGGGGATGAGAAATAAGGAGAACGCCGTTTTGAAAATCTGATTTAGATTTTGAAATCGGTCCTACAACTAACGAATCAGATTTAGTTTATCTGGAGGGGTGGTTCTTTCAAATATTCCTCGCCAAGACCAACAACAATAATGAATCAAAAGGCTAGGACCTACTTCGCACTTGGCATGGCATCACGATTAAGATAATAGCTAAGCAGGAAAATAACCATGCAAGGAGGAGAGTTCCAGAGAGTACCTCCACAACTGGGTGTGGGGAAGCCTGTCTTCAGCTGAGAGATAGGTACCCCCCCTTAATTACAAGTATTTACCACATAAGTACAGAATTATAAGGTGACCCACACCTCGCAGGGTGGTAAAGGGTCTACACTAATAATGAGGGGGACGCCTATCTTCAGGTTGACCAAGAAAGATAGCAGCAACTGTTCTTAGCAACAGAATCTGGAATCTGCTCAACTCTGGAACAGAGGAAGATCCTTCCCAATTTGAGGAATCAGGGATTCTCTTTATCACTACCCTTAGGGTTCTGCTGACTGCAAACACCGGCAACCCGAAGGCTACCAAGGTGAGCGCCGAGTAGAGATCCTCATCATTTTCCGGTCCTCAGCTGTAGGCAGTCCGAACTTGGCTGCCAATTTCTGTAGGCTCCGACCAGAACAATATAACCACAACAAACATTTACCCTCCGATGTCAAACTGAGCTAACTCAGACTGGAGTATGAACGGACCAGTCTTGGACATCCGAGACAACCAAGGATTCCGGAATCGTAATCGGAATCGGAATCGGTTGCCGATTCCAGGAATCGGAATCGGTTTCCAGGAATCGGCCGATTCCTGGGAAGGGAATCGATTCCGGATCGGTCCGGAATCGGTTTTTTTTTTCGAATTTTTTTTTCGTCAAAAAAATCCAAAAAATTCAGAAAAATTCTAAAAAAAATAGGAAATGAGTTAGAAATTTTTTTAAAAATAACCAATGCATTCATCCACAGGACCACATCGAATAAATACTAATGAACTCCAATTGAAGACTTGAAGTTAAGTACATATTCCAATTCCATTGATTCAAAAATAAATGAGTTGATACATCATAAAAAAAAATTACATCATATCAATCTACTACCAATATCCAGGATATAGATATGGGTCTTCCTCCTCTCCCTGTTGCTCGTGATGCTCCTCCCTCGTGCTTAGTCTTGTATACTGTCCGGGACCATATCCATATGAAAATAATGCTGATGCCATGCCATCAAGGTCGTATGGATCGGACTGCAGGACGACCGGGACGTAAGCAGAGGATGGTGGAGCTGGTGGTGTAATCCACTGCTGGTCAACCTGGCCAAATGCTGGATACTGTGGCTCCATAATATAAGACTGCGGTGTCTGGTCATCCAGCGTGTAATACGGCTTTGGAAGCCGTGAATCAGGAGACTCAGCTGCTGTTGATGGCTGCGTCGCTGGTATGCACTCCTCGTCATCATCACCTGAGGAGTGAGGAGCCTGCGTGCTGTTATCTGGGCTGACAGGACGCCTGACCTCTAGCTTCCTTCTCTTCACCTCTTCAGCCATCTCTGAAGTACCAGAAGGACCGGAACCCAAATTTTTTTTCAACTTTGCAAATCCTCCCATTTTCCGTGCAGTCATATTTGTTTTCGTTTTCCCCGGACTGCGAATGGGCCGGTAGCGGCCGCCGGGGAACCGAGGCTGAGGCTAAAGCCGCAGTGGTCGCTCCATCATGTTCTTGGGGCGTGAAGAAGGCCCGCCCGAGCACGAGAAGTAGATGGAGGTGGAGGCTGGAGCATCCTCCTCGGCTTCAACACCATCCAACTCTCCTTCGGCCCGTACGCGGTCATCGGGATCAAACTCACCGTACGTGATCCCCGGCTTCCCTCTCCTCTATCCAGAGGCAAGTGCGTGCTCCTCTGGAATATCTCGGTCCACGTCCACCTCCTCGGGTGGTGGTGTGGCGGAGGAATGCCTCTCGCTCGTACGGGCCACCCGCGAATCGTGCAAATCGTGCCTCGCCGATCTTCTCGTCGATCCGATGTTCTTTATGCGCGGCCTACGGTTGTAATGACAAAGACCGGCTTCTTCACCGGTCCGAGGTCAACCTCGTTCCTCCTTTTCGTATGTATCGGGTTGAATGTACTCCGGTTCCTCTCACAATGGGAGGAACTGGTGCTCTGTCGAGTATCCCGATACCGATGGCGCAAGTGGATCCCATCCACTCCTGGTGTTCACCTGAACCCACCACTCAGCTGCAAGAAAAAAACAAGAGAAAAGGTAAACAATTAGCCTATCATCTACCATAACTTATATGAAAAGAAAATAAAATCTTCATCAAGCTATTACTATACCAGGTGACACTTTGTCAACTGAATATTTAAGGTCAGCATCTGAGTATACGCCGACCCTCATCTTGTACTTCTGCATCTGAAAAATTTATAAAAAAAAATATTAGTTGCCTGGTAAGGCTACTCCAAGGTATTTAATGAACTCTAACTTACTTCTATCTCAGCCTCTATCCTGTCCTGCTGAGATCGGCACAGACGTTGAATAACTGCAAGTGTACCCCGCATCACCTCGTTGTCGTTCACCACCTGTACTCCATATTGGATGCGGGGGTTCAAAAAATATCCTGCAAGATTTTATTAGTTAACACTGTGCATATAAGACAATTATACAGCAAAAATAATTTTTTAACAAAGTTACCTGCAACATGGACATCGTGGTGCAAGGTCTTGTCCCATCGGTCATCTATGATCTTCCACCACTTCTTGTAACCTCTGGGATTTTTTCTTTGATTTTCGCCTTTGCCGGTCCGTGGCATCATACAACGTGCCCATCCGGTCCCCGTCATCCGAGTCTACCAACCTCGAGACAACTACCAAGGCTCAATGATTGCCAAGTAGTAGGCAATCCTCTCCCAAAACCTCTTGTCGGTGATATGCTTCTCGGACGACAAGAATCTCCAACTTGTTCTTTCTTGTCGTACGGGTTGTCCACCATATAGTTGTAATACTCCTCGAATCGCGCGAACCTAACCAATGCATGCCTCGTGCCGGTGTAAACTCTCCGCCGCAATGAAGTTCGTGGCAAAACGTGTCGGACCGGGCCTAACAAGATCGTGCCCTCTGTGTGAGATCTCACGATATGTTGGAGGCGGGGATGCGAATAAATAAAAGATGTGATGGTCCGCGCCGCACGACAAGTGTAGATACACCCTCCTCCTTGCCTATATCCTCTAATATGAGATCTATGGAATGTGCTGCACAGGGCACCCAGAAGATGTGCTTCCTCTTCTCCATCAACTTCCTCCCAGCCGCCTTATATGATGGTTCGTTGTCAGTGACAACCTGAACCACATTGTCCTCCCCGATCTCCTCCACCACCCCATCCATCAGAGAAAAGATGAACTCGGCATTTTTAATCTTCCCAGAAGCATCTACCGACTTCAAGAATGTAGTCCCCTCAGAACAGTACACCAAGAAGTTTATCATACTCCTCTTGGTGATACCTGTCCACCCATCGCACATAATTGTGCAACCCCTCTCCTTCCACACCAACTTAAACCCATCCATCCACTCCCTCAACTCCCGGACCTCCTCATCCAGCCGGCGCCGTATACGTGTCCGTCGCCCGGGCTTGCAAACCCGGTCCAGCCTCACCCACGGCATCCACCATCATCTGGAAGTAGGGGTTGGTGGCTGTATGTGTTGGGATGCCTTCATCAAGTTAAAAAAATTTGGGATCAGGGTAAAATTAAGTTTTAGTAAATAAAACACACATAATGTCAATTTTAATTTAAAGAGTGATACCGTACGTAAAAACCATTCGACAATGTGGCGAATCGCTCTCTTTCGCGGCCGTTCGTTGCCTTCACCCCTTTCATTGCCTCGCTTTATCCCCATCCGCCCAAAGACTCGTTTCCTAAATAAATACTCGTCACTCGGTGTAAATCGAGTGCCTGGTAGAAGGAACGGCGGTATGGCTCCCGTCTCCCGGGGTCAACTCTGGACCCAGACCCTCGCGCTCCCCTCCTCCCCTCCTCCTCCGCAGCAAACGCACGCTTGCTAGCGTGCCTAGCACGTCCAAGCTCGGAGTCCGTGGACTCGTCGTCGCTCTCTGGCTCCGGCTCAGCTGCTGCCTTCCCCTTGCCTTTCCCTTTCGAGGTAGGCAAATCGCGGTCCTCCTCCTCTGGAGTAGCTCGTTGTGCAACTCCTCCCTCTGCTCGATCCTAATCGCCCGTTGAGAGGATCTACCTGTCATGTAGCCTCTCATCTCCTCACTCTTCTCCCTGGGCACCTTGTCACATTTCTTAACATTCCCACCTGTTCCGCAATATGTTGTTTCGGCCGGAACACCCCCCGTTCATCTCCTTCCCACACCACTTGCATCGTACCCTCTTCGACCGGGTCTACCATCCGCCCACGTTCCCAACCCCCGTCGGAAGCACGCGCTGGCGCTGTGTCACCTTGATCGCCCACTGCCTAAATCTGCAAAAATTGTAAACAATGCACCAAAAATGATTAGATAACATAAACATTGATTTAGACCCTGTTCGGAAGCGTACAACCCAAGTAACACACCAATCGGGATGTTTAAAGGGTTACGTATTTGCCGGAAATGGTCGTAAATTAACGTACGGGGTATCGGAAATTTTTCCCGTACAAAGAACATCCAATCGATGTTCAAACAACTTGAGCGGAGTTATTCGATCAAAAATCACCGAGTTTAACTCTACTTGGAGTCGTCGGAAACGTGTAAAAATAGGCGTATGGGATATCCGGAATTTTTCCCGTGCAAAATGGACATAAACGGATAGTTCAAAACTTAAACGGACTTGTTCGGACGGAAATCGTAAAGTTTAACGACACTTAAACTCGTCGGAAACGCGTAAGAAGGGACATACGAAGTTTTCGGCGAAGAAATCTTACCAAAAACCTTACAAAGATCGAAGAAGAGGTTGATTCGATGCCGATCCGAGCTTGAATCGGCGGAATCCCTTGAAGGCCAAGCTTGGAATCGCCGGAATCGCCGCCGGAATCGCCGGAATCGGTGGAATCGCCGCGGAATCGACCCTGGATCGACGGAATCGAGGCCGGAATCGACGGAATCGCGCCGGAATCGCCTGCGCAGTCTCCTTCCGCCGCGGGATCGACCGAGAGCTGCTCTGCGGGTCGATTCCCGCCCTAAAAGGGCCGGAATCGGTTCGATTCCCGGTCCAAAGTCGAATCGGGAATCGAACTGGGCCGGGGTTGACCCGGCCTTCCGAAGAATCGGTCGGATTTAGGGTTTAGGGTTTAGGGTTTAGGGTTTAGGGTTTTTAGGGTTTAGGGTTAAGGAATCGGTCGGAATCGGATCGATTCCGACCGATTCCAGACGATTCAATCCGATTCCGCGGAATTCTTCCCGGAATCGGTCCTTCCGCCCGGAATCGGATCGGAATCCACCGATCCGATTCCGGAATCGGTCGGAATCGGACCGATTCCGCCGATTCTGCAATCCATGGAGACAACAATAGAGGCGCGCAGCTCAGACCAGAAACACATAAGCAACTTATTAACAATCGTAACCGACTGGATTTAGGACCAGTATTCAGTGACAGCAAAGGACCCCGGCAGAAACGATTTCAGGGAAAACCAGGAGGAAACCGATGTCCTCTCTTTGAGCTGGCTGGAAGGGGACCAGCCTCGGAGCTTCCAGGAACACACACGAACCAGAGTCCAGATCCGGAATAAGGAGCAATGAACTGACAGCAACTGGACCGGACTGGAGTGGGACCAGTCAAGCACAAGGACTCCCGAAGAACAGCAAGCTTAAAGGACCACGTCGATCACTGCATATCAAGATCCGACGGCAGATCGATCACTCCCATAGAGCCCTTACCAGACAGAACCAGGAAAACATCGGAACAGGCCAATCCCAGCCTCAAATATTAACTCATACGGATACCAAAACGTTGAGGTTGAAGCCATAAGGGAACCGGACCAGAGCATGGGGTATCCGTCCAGTTCACCTGAGCAGATAGGAGGATCCGCAGAGGGAGAGGGTCGCAATACCTCGGACTCGGAATGGAGATAAATCCCAGTGACCGGAGAGTGCCCGCGATGGTCGCCGAAGAGGCTCCAAGTCCGGCAACAACGAGAAGAAGAAGGGGAGGACAGCTCCTTCTCCTCAGCTACACGGGACGGATCCTCTCAGTCCCCGCATACACACACCTCGGAACAGTCGGAGGAGGGAAACACTGCCATCGGGAGAGGGAGACGGCGCTGGAAGAAGGGATCCGTAGATGTAGAAGTGTAGATCAACCACCCAGGGATGAGAGCAAGGGGGGAAAGAGTCGACAGCCTGCTGGGAAGGCGTTAAACACCGAAGAAGGAGACATGAGCCCGAGCTAGGCTCTTCGACCGGTAGAAAGAAGGGAGGGGTGAAGGACCTGCGCTGTAAGACACCCGGAAAGATCGGGGAGAAGAGGCCGCCGGAAAGGTAGAATGAACTCCGGCGAGGGAAGGGGAAGAGATGGAGGGGAACTCAGCCAAAGATCTGACCGTCTGGAGATGAGAGCGGCCCGGAGAGGAAGAAGAACAGTAGGCCGGAGATGAACACCGCCGTGGTCTGGACGGGTCGCGGAGATCGCGAGCCGCAGGAAGAAGTGAGGGGGCCGCCGCCGAAGAAGATCCCGCCGACGGGAGGAGACCGTGCGCCGGGGAAGAAGAAGAGCTTCACCGCCGGGAGGAAGAAGAGACCGGCACCAAGGCGGTGCTCACCGCCGCGCGTAGGAGAAAGGGGCCGTCTCTCGCTATGGCGTCGATCGAGGGGGGGAAAAAGGGCTCTCTGCCCATCGTCTCTCCCGAGGCGATGAAAAGGAGGGAAGGAAAAGACAAGCCGCGGAAGCTTCGCGAAAAGGGGCAAAACCGGGAAGAGGAACCTCAACGGGAGGGAGAGAAAATTCAACTTTTCATTTCTTTATCTCCAGCATACGCAAAAGGGATGGGCTCGGTCCCCTTTTATAGGACCTAGACCCATATTTACATGTATACCCAAAAAAAGGTGTAAAATGCAGGAAGACCCTAGGACGCCTAAAATTGTAAGAACGCCCTAATAAACCCCAAAAATGTAAATGACTCAAATAACAAATCAATGAAATCAAATAACCATGCTCCCTAACCAAATGAGACCCAGTGATTTTCTACGATGCCCATAAACTTGCCTGAAACGGGGCCATTGCCTAGTGTCCCCACTAGAAATGGCACATTTTTCATTATCATTCAATTCTGTGTTAAAACATAAAAGGGGTTGCTTTTATAGGATGAGAAATTTTTTTGGAAAAATCCTCAATAATGAGGAAAGAATGGAAAAACACAATTGGATGACCAAAATTGCAAATTACAGGTAAACCCTCTATGTAAAAGTAACACAATTAAATAAAATGGACCCTAATCGACATTGTCAATGTCGATAAATGCAATTCGGGTCGAATCGGACCTGAGCACGCATGTTCTCCCCAGTTTGGTGACTTGTATAGGATCTGAACATGGGCCGAAACAAGGGCTTTTCTTGCGGTGTGCAGGAAGGGCATGCTGCAAAGGTATTTAGAAGGGCTTAGGGAATGAAATGAAAGAATTTGGGGGTAGAAAGTGAGGAGGGGGGGGGGGGGGGACTATGCTGCCCCCCCTTCTTTCTCTTCTTTTTTTTTTCTCTTTTTCTCATTGGTGCAACAGTGGGAGCATGAGTTGATGCCCCCCCCCCCCCACCTTTATTTCTTCCTTTTCTTCCCTTCTTAACTTTATCTACGTGGTGCGCAATAGGGGAAGAGTTGGCATAGCATCCTTTCTACATTTCTTTCTCTTTCTTCTTCTTTCTACGTGGTACCTCTCATAACTTCTTGATTATTGCACACTTGTCTTCTATATCGTATTTGGGATTTAAAAAATATTATTTATTCATTTTGTATTGCATAAGAACATGCTAAATGTATTAAGAATCGATTAAATTGAATTAAGGGAGAATTACCTGCTACATGTACGTCATTGTGTAATTGTAATGTTTTGTCCCATCTTCCATTAATTATTTTCTACCACTTCTTATAATCTTTACAATGTTTTTCTTGAATTTTCATATTTACTTTATCCTAACATTATAAAGATATCCAATCTAGTTCCTTTTATTGAGTCTACTAATTTCAATTTTCAACACTTGTATAAATGACTCAATGATAGACAGGTTATACTGAATTCTTTCTCTCAAAATCACTTGACTATTATTAGGCACTCTATTTGTGCAAGAACTTCCAATTGATTCATCCTATTATGTAGGTCAACCATAAACATAATGTACTTAGCCGATGCCATGAACTAGACCAATGCATGATTGTGTCGGTGTAAGCTCTCAAAAGCAATGAAGTGTGTGACAAATTTAGTCACACCATGGTTTGATAAACTTGTGTCTCTCAATATGATCTTTCATTATGTGGAGCAAACGCAGGTGAGAATAGATGAATGATGTGATCAAATCGCCTAGCTCATAAGTGTAGAAAAATTGATGTCTTGCCTATATTCTTCAATATTAGGCCAATGTGGTGTGCTGCACATAAAATCTATAGCAATTGTGGTCTTCTCTCCGTCAACTTACTTTCTACTATGTTGTAAAAGGGTTCGTTATTTGTGACAAGTTGCACAATAATATCTTTCCCAATCTTTTTTACAATGGCATTTATTAGTGAAAATATATAGTCTGTATTCTTTATTTGTGTCGAAGTATCAATGGACTTCAAACATGTTGTGTCCTCTGAACAATAAACAAAAAAAATTATCATACTTCTCTTTGTTATGCCTGTCCTCCCATCACACATTACTATATCTCCTCTCTCCTTCGAAACCAACTTAAATCCATCTATCCGGGTTCTTAGCTCATCTACCTCTTTATCTAGGACGACAGTGTAATTATACCTTCTAGTTAGGACTTGAATTTTTGGTCTAGCTTCCCCAATTGCATCAAATTTGGTCTAGAAGTATGGGTTAGTGGCGACAACTGCGGGAATGACTACATTAAGTTAAGATGAAAAATGTTATTTCCCCACTTAAGTAATATATAATACATATGTTTGAGATGACTTTGAAAAGATTGTTACCTGTATATAAAAACCACTTGCAGACATGTTTAACTACTTGCTTTGTTGTTGAAGTGGTTAACTTCACCCATTTTAATGCTTGTTTAATTGTTCTTGTGATCTGTTCTGTCTTCTAAACAAATGATCATCTCGGGGTCATGTCAAAGTAGATCGATGAAATGATGCCTCTCTTGATTTGACATCTTCATTGGGGTTGGTCGATTGGGACTGACGAAATGTTGGATCTCTGGCTCTAGAGTTTCATGCCCGTTTTCTATTTATCTTTTCTCTGTGACTACTTGCTGGCATGTAGAGCTCTTCTTAGGCCTTCACTTTGTACATAAGAGGATGTGGATGTCTTACCTTTAACTCATTATTTCTTTTTACTCTTTTGGTTCGACCTCTTATCTCTTATTTCTAAAAGCTTTTTATACAAGTCTATTCTCTGTTTAGTGCCAATTTCCCTATGTGATGTTCTTTCTCTGAGGTGGGTCCTTAAAGCATCATTATTTTTTCTGAACATCTTGTCACATTTCTTCATATTTCTATCCACCTCACCTATGTGCTGGTTCAAACAAAATTTCTTTGATTTATTTGTTTACCACACCACTTATATTGTGCCATCTTATTATTGGCATCCACCAAAGTGTTGTCTTCTCACTAGTGTTTTCAAGGTGTCACCTCTACAAGACATCCTCTCGCTGGTCAAGGAGAGGGGCACCTGGGCGAACATGGCATATTATAGTTATTTTGACTAATTTAAGAATAATTAATGATAACTAAGTATCAATATCACTTAATTGAGTTGTTTTGAAGTAAAAATAACTAATTTTAATAGTTAATTTGATCAAAAATAGACATTTGGATAGAATACTAATTAGGATTAAATAATTTTATAAGTATTTACTAATAGTTAATACAAATTAAGAACTAAACTTAACTTATATTAAGTTATTTAGTTCATGAAAGAATGCACTTGCGCATTATTAATAGATTTATATGGTGTCATACTTATTTTGTATTATTTGTCACACATATAAAAAGGGCATTGCTTAACGTCTTGTACTATCACCTAGGCGTCAAGGCAGTACCATGTCATCTTGGTCACTTTGATCGTCTTGAAAACCTTGCAATATCATAGGGAGTAAATACATCAATTCTTCATTCTTAGTCTGCCATTGCTGTGAAGTTTACAACATTAATACATTAAAGCAATTAACACATTAACTGATTAAAAGATGAGGGGGCAGGGAAGAAAACAACCATCTCAAATAGTCACTCTCGAGTGACTATTTAAAGGGGGGGTTGGTAGGGGGATAGGGCAAAGGGATAAGAATAGACAAAGGGGTTTTGGAGGGGGAATCACCGATGGGAGGAGCCCTGTTTAGGCAAGTACCACCCCTCAAATGGTCAGGATCGCCATATCATTGTCAGATTACTACTTATGCTAGAGAATCGCTAGAGGGATTGTCGGAATCATTGGAGCCCTGGGGGAATTGGGAGGCTTGGGGGGGATTTCCAATTAGGAGTTGATATTACTCTTATCGGGGTGATATTGGATTGATATTGGCATGAATCTAGGAGTAGATCATGACTTGAGTCCTTTTGGTAGAATTGGCCAATTCTATCTATCCAAATCAATTTCATCTGAAATTCAGTCTGAATTTGTCCTATAGGCAAAAATTGGATTGAGACTAACTAATCTAATCCCGAAATCGATTGATTTCGATCCTATTTGGCCTATTCTGCAATCAATGATCTGATGAGAATTTCTTGTGTGCCTTCGTCAAGGGAAAGCGGCGGACTTGCAGTTCTATGTGATGGGAGTAAGTAGGTTGCAGTAGAGATTTGTAAAACATACATTTAGGCTTTGGAGGTCATTGTTTCTGGTACAAAGAAGCTTTGGTATTTGTGCAACGTGTATGGTCCATAGATAGAAGAATCGGCCGGATCGGATCGGAATCGACCAATTTCGGAATCAAATTGGATTTCCTACTGAAGGATCGATTCTGGGAAGAATTCCCGGGAATTGGATGGAATCGGCTGAATCGGTTGGAATCGCCGACCGATTCCTCCGTAAGCGGAAGTTCCAATCCGGTTCGATTCTGGTCTGATTTTGGACCGGGAATCGGTTCGATTCCCGCCCTTTTAGGGCCGGAATCGACCCCTTCCAGCCATTCGCACGCCCCCTTCGATCCAGTGCTCGATCCAGCAGCAATTCCAGGGAGGAATCAATCGATCCGGTGGAGAATCGCTCGATCCCAGTTGCAGATGGCGATTCCTAGGGTGATCCGGCGATCCTCCAGCGATTCCGGCAATCCCTTCAAGGGATTCTGGCAATCCAAGCTCCGTTCCACCTCTGTTCAACTTGTTCTTCTATCGTTTGAAGATTGTTGGTATGATTTCTTCGCCGGAAACCCCATACGCCCATTTCTATGCATTTTCGATGACTCCGAATATGGTTAAACCTACTGACTTCCTTTCAAACAACTCCGTTCTTTTCCTATGGATATGGACCAGCATATACAAGAAGGACAACTTAGCCATGGCAAGAAATGCAGCAGGAGCCTGAGAATGAAGGCCGATATCAGGGATATTGGTGATGATGTAATGTATATTTTCTATCTTATCAATTGAACATGTTATATGTTGTTATACTTTTGCATTTTACATGTTATTATATTACATCTTATTCTTATCTATGAACTAAGGCAAGAAAGCTCCACACATCATTACGGAATCGGCTGTTTCCGATCCGATTTAGCCGATTTCGTCATCCATGATATGTAGATGCATGGTAAATGTTACATTTGTTTTCTTTAAGAATTTTTCTAAGTCATTTCCTATTTTTATGGATTTTTTTCAGAACATTTGAGATTTTTCTGAAGAAAGGAAAAAAAATGATCCGGATCAATCCGGCTTCCCAGGAATCGGCCAATTCGGGAATCGTTCCGATTCCGATTCCTCCATCCTTGGTATGGTCTTGTATGTGAAGTTGAAAAGCCTAATTTTTCTCTGACATGAAAGATGAAATTTGTTCTTCTTTCAATAATGCTTGATGTGTTTGCAGCAAGGAGATCTCTCTATTTAATGATTGGACTAATGATGGTTGTGCCGGCTGATTGAGGTGTCTCACGTTAATATCAACTTTACTTGGTTGAATTTTTGATTTAAATCTAAATTTGACATATTCTTTTTCTCTCTTTCTTGGATATTGGTATTTGTAGTCCCTGATGGGTTCTATATCCCTAGGGTGGTGTCGGATCATTTTGCTATTGTCAACAAATGGGGTAAGCTTGGTCATTTGCAATTCATAAAGTTTTGATTTGAGATAGCAAGGTGCATGTGCCTGAGTTTAGAGATCCTGTGATGGGTTGGTGGAATGAGAATGTGGTTAATTTACCTTAAGCAACGTGGAGATTTGTGCAAAGGTTAAAAGGAGTCAAGTCTTCTCTCAAGAAGTGGGCGAATGGGGCTTTTAATGTTTCCGCTAGAAAGAGGGAAGAATGGGTCTCCAGGATGGATTTTTTGAGAAGCTAAATGGTAGCTATTTGATCGTTGACAGTTATAAAGAGGAGTGGAATACGTCAAGGTGTACATAAGAGTAGAGTTCAAAGAAGAGGTCAGATGGAAACAGAGGTTGAAGGAATTGTGCCTCAAAAAGAGTCATAATAACACTATTTTTAAGGGAGGGTACACCAATAGGTCGAGAATTAATGGCATGGAATGCATCGGGACCGAGCAGATAGGTCTCCAGGTTGCTGAATTATATAGAAATCTATTCACAGATGACAAGTGTTGGGAGCCCTTTGCATTACTTCATTATGCTGAAGGTTTTGGCCGAATAGGAGACTCCATCACTTGCTTGCTTTTTTACTGAGTTGGAGGTGTTCAATGCCATTAGAGATATGGATCCCTACAAGGCTCTTGGGCCATATGGGTTTTCTGTAGGTGTTTACATCCAGTGATGGGATGCCATGGAGGATTGCGTGGCTCATATTGGGGAATTCGAGGTTGATCTTAGATGCATTAAACTCTTGTACTCTACTTCTTTAGTACTCCTACCTAAGAGAGAGAATGTGGAGGATATAAGAGACCTCAGACTAAGTAGCCTAGTTAATTGCAGTTATAAAATTGTCATCTAAGTATTGGCAATGAGACTTAACAGGTACGTTGATAAATTGACTAACCATTCTCAGGCCACTTATTTTAGAAAGATATATCCCCAACAACTTTATAGCTGCTCAGGTGTGCATACATGATCAGCTTCTGAAGCTGGACTTTAAGAAGGCTTATGACAAGGTCAAATGTCTGAGTTTATTCAGAATATGCATCTTATCGGTTTCAGTTTAAATGGGATTCAGTATATTAAATGTTGTGTTAGCACATCAAGTTTTTGTATTGATATCAATGGCAAAGGTTTTGAATTCTTTTCTTCTTCAAGAGGATTCTTGCAATGTGATTCTCTCTCTCCTATGTTGTTTTTCCTGGTTGGCCAAATTTTCAATGTCATGTGGGAGAAGGATGAGTTTCACATGTTTGATTGAAGGATATGAAGTGGGGGCCAATAGGGTAAAGGTTACGTATATTCAATTTGTGGATGATACCCTACACTTCTTTGCTGCTAAGAAAATGTGTCAACTTAATAATTATGTTATTTTTACTCTAGATGGTTACAAGTCTAAATATCAACAAAGACATGAATTTATCAGCTTTGATTTAAATGATTCCTTGCATGATTGGGTGCAAAGCATTTTCCACATGCCTTAGATCTCTTTTCCCATCAAGTATTTGTTCCTCTCTCTAATAAAAGGGATTAAATGCAAATTTGTCAATATGTAGTACACAGATTAGAAGGTAAGTTTCAAGGTTGGAAAAGTTGCTTGTTTCTACTGGAGGAAGGTGGCTACTGTCCAAGACGCTGCTGTAGAGCATCCTGTTATATTATTCTCTATTATTCATATGTCTAAGGGAGTTTACAGTAAGTTGGAAGGTATCAGGGCAAGGTTTTTCTAGCAAGGTACAAATGATAAGAAGGACCTGCACCTGATCAAATTGAATCATATGTGCAGGTCAACCAAGGAAGGGGTGTTGGTCTTGCACCATTGGTGGTCATTAATGACGCTCTATTGTCAAAATGGTTGTGGAAACTTGATCTCACAGAGATGCACTGTGGAATAAAGTTGTTTACTTAAAATATGAATTAGGGGAGAATGGTACTTGGATCAAGGACTTTAGTGATGGGGACATTGATCCAAATCGATTTGGGAAATTTTACCAACGACAGAGATATCGACATGGAGGGATTTAAAACAGTCTTTTAATTTTTTCATCCTTTTTTTTGGGCCGCCATTGTTTCTTAACCTGGCCCATTTGTTTTTTGTTTTTTTTACACTTTGCATATACGTATAGTAGCTTTTGGGCCACTAGGGAATGACTTCTTATTGGCCCATTACATAGGGTTTTTCTTTTTGGTCAATTTCTGTTGGACAAGTCATTAGTGGGCCGCCCGTTGACATTGGAGCCGCGGACCCATTACGCTCTTGTCCCTTTCTTTGATTTTTTTTTATTTTCTTGTACGGCTCCTTAAAAGGGGACCACAGGACACATTCGACGCAATGAAGAAAGAGAATATGTTTTTTTCCTCGATGCCTCTCCCGTTCTGTAGCGTCTTCTTCCGTAGCGTTCTCGTCTTCCCGTAGCGCAAATCTTCCGGTTCGTAGGCGGTCGTTCTTCCGGCGTTCTTCCTTCCGGAGCTTAGTTCTGCCGAATGCCTTTTTTTCTCCCGTTACCTAGTTTTCAGCGGTAGATCATCTCTCTATTTCCTACGTATATTGCCTGGTACTACCCCCCCTCCGAGAGGTCTTCTTCCTGGACGGCTGCTGCTGTCAATCACCACGGTGGTCCCTGCTGTTTAGCACATATTCAAAGGCTTTCTCTACCAGTCTTGGTGGCTTTTCTTCAGCGGATTCCTGCGGCTTTTGAAGGAGGTCCTCAACCGGTCGGATATTCCAGTTCCTCCTTTGGAATCCATGGCGGCGGCTATTCAGTAATGCGGAACTCTTTTCTACTGCGTGCCAACAACAAGTTGGTCTCCCGCAGATCTCTCACTGTTCGACAGTCAGCTAAGTATTTGTGTGCGGTTTCAGTGGTTTTCGGTTCAGTCCAGCAAGTTCGTAGTATCAATATTTTCCAGATCTGCTGCACCTCCCATCTCGACGTTGAATGTCGGGGATGTCCTGCACACAGAACTGGTCCTGGCTGCGGTTTACTGTCCTTCTTTATACCTTCTAGATCCGAGAACATCCACTTGGCGGCGTAGCCCCAAGAGGGAGATGTATCTGGAACTAGTCCATACATTCGGTTTGTTGCGTTCTGTTTCTTGAGGATTTCCGCACGTATGAGATTCGTTATCGGAGATTGAAGAAATAATGACTAGTTCGACTGAACAATGATGTCATTCTAGTTGAGATGCTGAGATCTCATGATCTGTGAATGTTGGAACGTAGTCAGAAAATGATGAACGTCACTGAGAAGATCTAGACATGATCTACTTCGGATCACTATGTTTGAGTCAGCGCACTAAACTGGATCACTCCGGTGAATAGCTCCCACTGACTATTTCGGTCTGAAAGTTTGAACAGAAGTCTACACTGGTCCTTGTCCAGTGCGCGGTTCTCCTTAACCGCTGTGGTCTATCAGTCGAACAGAGTTCTACACTGGTCCCTTCCAGAGTTTATTTCTTTATCTTCGTTGAGCATCTACTCAGTTGGAACAGCTCACTACACTGGTCCTAGTCCAGTGAATAGCGTTTTCCCTTCTATACGTTATGAACTAACAACTTGAATGTAAGACTACACCGATCCGGTCCCAGGGAGTTATTCCCGAGTCTCTATTTGGTTGCAATAACTCGTTTACAACAATCCGTTGAAAGGTTAATCGACCGTTTGTTGGTGTATTGGTGACTCTCCGGAGATGCTCGCCTGCATCGAAATCGACACGGAGATGCCGATGATCGTTCGAAACCAATGATGCGTTCCAACGACTAAGCTGGTTCAGATTTCCGATTGAGAGTCGAGGTTTTGAATCGATTAAAGGGAGCGGCCACAGTCTGGAAATTCTCATATGCTCGTCAACCTGGTTGAAGTCATGATTCCAACTATTTGTTTTGTTTGATCTGTTACCACCCTGCGAGGTGTGGATCATATTTGAATGTGTAAAGCTTAAGTGAATCTGGATGTATAAGGAATCATGACTGAAACTAGCCGAGCCGACACCCACACTCCGGTGTGGAGGTAATCTCTCTATCATAAATCCTTGTATGTTTACTTGCTTTTCTATTATACGTTTCGAAATGCCATGCTCAAATGTGCGGTTAGGGATCTAGCTCGTATATAAACAAGTAGTTGGCGTAGAGAGAGAGTTTAATTTCAAATCCAACTGAAAACTATCAAAATTGTTTACGTTAATTAGTTGACGAATTTGGGTCTATTGGTTGATTTTGAAGAATTTACGTTGTTTAAAATCCTGAGTATTTTCTAAAATGGATAAAAGTTCGCTGGTCCAATTTCTAGTGCTAACAGAAGAAAGCCAGTCTTGAAATAACGAACTGTTTTAAGTGAATATTGACTTGATAAATTCTTAAAGAGTGTTTTCTTTAATGTCCTACACTCTAGGTCCTTCTTAGTTCCGCATCATTTAGGGTCAATGGCAGAATCTCTACCATATTGAAAAGTATTCTATACAACTGGGAGCTTTTAGTTCATCCTCTATGGTGAATGTGGGAGATGGCAGGAGTACTCTCTTTTGAGAAGATCACTGGACTGGGCATGCACCTTTGGCTAATTTGTTTCCTACTATGTTCACCCCAAGGATTGCCATCTCGGATCTCGACTTCGTCTCGGGGGGGTGAAAGAGAAGAGATCCCGGAGAGATCTCGGAAAAATCTCGGGAGATAGGATCTCGGATCAAAATATATATATGTATGAAATATAACATAATATCTTATAAAAATAGGAGTACATCAATGAATTTACATGTAAATATATAACACATTTTGTATATTAACTGTGTGAATGAATAATTACAAAGCACTTTCAATATCAAAAAGATGATCTTTGTGTTTCTAAAAGATTTAAACCTGTATACAATCTTATTTAAATACTAATATGGTATTAAACTTGTGACACATTTTCATGTGATAGTATAAGTGATAGTGAAATATATTAAATGTGTTTACACTATCATAAATGGGACGCATAGTAGTTGCAGATCGACCGAGAAAAATTCTTTATGGACCAATCTACATGGGGTGAGATCTCGGCGATCTCGTATCTCGGCCCCTTGGAGAGACCGAGATTCTCGCGAGATTTCGGCGAGATGGAAAACCATGGTTCACCCTATCCTTTAATCTTCATGTCATGATGCTGTGCAATCAGGATGATGGGACAATAGGATTAAGTGGTGCTTGACTTTAATTAGAAATATCAAGGAAGGGGAACTTGCTGGGTTCACCAATTTGATGCCGCTTCCAGAAAAATACAAGTGTGTTGGAGATAGAGAATGACAAGCTTCTTTGGTTACTATGCAATAATTTTACTTTTTTGCGAAGTCTATGTTAGGCAAGTTGATGGTGGGAGGGATGGAAGTTCCTTGGCATCAGGTAGTGTGGATGCAAACTGTGCCAATCAAGATCAAAATTTTCTTGTGAAAGATATGCAAGTAGATACTTCCTACTAGAAGCTATCTCTGTATGATCTTCCTGGATCTCCCTACAATATGTGTTTTGTGGCAGAAGGGAAGAAACCATTGTTCACCTTTTCATTAAATGTGGGATCATTAATTTCTTTTAGAACATCCTCTTTAAGAGTTAGGCTTCCTGGTGGATGGAACTATTAATTTCTTTCATCTATTTATGAAGTGGTCATCCTTGATTCCCTGGTCTCTAGATCATAACCTGTGGGTGTTTACGTTACCAGCCATGTTATGGGTTATCTGGTGTACTAGGAATAGATGAATGTTTGATGATTAGTTTGAGAAGACGAGCTTAATCTTGCACCACATAGCAACCCTCATCAGAGAGTGGACATTTTCTTTTTTAGGCATTCACATTAATTAAGTTCGGTTTAGAAGGAATTTTTTTGGTCTTTAAACCTCTATTGTTTTAGTTTCTTAGCTTTTGGCCCCTCTAACTCCTCGGTAGATAGATCAACAATTTTGTTTGGCTCTTATTTGACATTCATCTTCTTATTCTTCTCCCAAAAGAATGCCATATGGAAGTTTGCTCCGGAACATGACTGGTTCTATTTTTTTGTAATTGGCATTAAAACAAATAATTTAGATGTTATTTTTGAGTTTTCCTTGTGTTATCAGTCGGAATGTGATCTTTGTTGTTTTATATTAGGTCATCTTGAAAAATATAAAACATAATTAATGGTAAAAATATATATGCTACCATTGTTGAAAATAGAATTGTCACTTTATGTATACTGCTTAGTCATAAAGATGACAAAGAAGCCGTTCACAACTAAACATAGATTATATGAATTGTTATAGGTGATCCAATCATATATACGTTGATTATTTGAAATTATATGATAACAAGAAATATTTTTTAACTTTTATAGATGACTACTCAAGACATACCTATGTGTATCTCAATTTTGTTAAGTTTAAGCCACTCATTATTTTTAAAGATATAGAGTACAAGTAGAAAGAAAATTGAGTAGTTATATTAACGTGTTAAGAGCATATAGATGTAGAGAAAATTGACTTGAAACAATCACTCTTTGGTAACTGTTTCAGTTTGATCACGGGGTTAGGGGGAAGGCACCCCTTAAGGGGAGGGGAATAAGTGGAATCCATTGGAATCAAGAGGAGGGGGAGGGGAATCACTTGAAGATCATTGAAATGTGGAGGGACCGAAGCTGAATTGCTGCTGGATCCAGCTAAATCGCTGTTGGATCATCAGAATCATTGCTTAAGTGATTTTGGTGGAAGATGAAGGAAGGGGAGATCTGATTCTAGCTTGATATCGTTAATAGTCCGAGACTTAAATTGTCTAAAAATACATTAAGAATATATTGATGTATTGGAATATAGAAATGATTCTTCATGAATAGTGTGTATGTGATTAAAAGTCACTTGATTTGTTAGCCAAGTGAGAGGTGGTGGTGCATAGCCAAGAACCCCAACAAAGTTGGGGATGTCACACCGGTCTATAACCACTAGAAGAGGTGGTTCTAGGAGAACATGGAGGAAGAGTGGTTTGGGTGGAGATAAAGGCAGAAATACCTCTAAAAAGAAAGTTGGATGGAAACATATCTGAATGAGAAGTCTTCGACAGGAGCTCCAAAATGCTGCCGGATAAACCTCCCTCTCAATCTCTCTATCTCAATCTCGATTGCTCAAGTTCCTTCACCTCCCAAGTGTCTTGAGTGCTGAGCTTCATTCTGCACCTGAGCCACTGCATCATGCGGTCTATCTGATCACATGGCCTTTTCTTACATTAACTTCCCAGGTTGTGTATCTTTATTGCCACAATCCACCATGCCCAGACCAGTGCCCCATTAGCAACATCGTAAATGTCAAAACAAAAAGGCTTCTCTATGTCATGCTGCCATAAGAACTCAACTTGCACCCTGCAAGAGGCTTTCTAGAGTTGAAGGGGTCTATGAAATGCTTAGGGCTCCAGCTCTTCCTCACATCTTGTCCCTGGCTAACAAAGTAATATAATTAGTTGGTGAGGAAAGGTCTGCACTCCCTTCCTGGCACTGGGACCCAGATCTTAGGCCCAGCCCAACACAGGAAGAAGGATACACCACTAAAGAACCTGGCCCCATCTGTTCGGATGAATCAGTTGAGTTTGAGCTGGTATGTCGGCCTTGGTCAAATGCATTTGACCCCCTGTTGAAATCTCAATTATGATTTTGGAAAGAAATTTATTTTGAACTACTGTCACTATGGCCATGAAAATAGTTGATTAAACCATAAGAGTATAACTAATTAGGTGTGGTATAAATATATAGGGACTCACAATGTGGGTTTTAAATATTCGAAGTGATGACATATGGATTACCCTATCACTTGGGAGATCTAATCCACATTTTTATTGAGGTTATTTGAGTTCTTTAAAAATTTGGCTCCTTCTCACTGGGCTTTCAATATTTCAGCATTAATTATCATTCATCCACAAGACACATTGGAGACATTCCCATGGCTTATCGGAATGTGAGCTTTTTTTATGTTTTAAGTTGATTTGTGTTTTTGAGTTACTTTGGGTTTTGAGTTTATTTAGTTTTATTTTGGTTTTGTTCTGACTATAATTATCAAAGCGGAGTGGCGCTTAAGTGCAAAAGTGATTTTTTTATATCTTGAGCGGAGGTCCGCTTTATTAGGGTGTAAAAAAGCACCCGCTTTGGGTGCTCTAAGTGGTAACATGCTCAAAGCAGGTTCTTTGTCTGCTTAATTTTCTTATCGGATTCAAGACCCGCTAATTGGATCCCTTAAATAAATGACATATATTGAAAACTTGTAAGTTTGTTAATTGTTTTAGCACACGAGCAGGTATCTCTGACTTGTATTAATTGTTTGTGCACACAATGTACTCGAACCTTTGATAACAATATTTTTTCAGTATATGATAAGCTATTTTTTTGAGGCTCTGTCGATTTATATATAAATTTTATTTGTCAAGTTGTTTCATTAATTTATTGATTGTTTGGGCAAAATGATAAAATTTATGTCAGTTTATGCCTCATTGTTTTGATGTATTTGGTGGAGTCTTACCGCTTAAGGGGATGCTTAAGCACTTAAGCGGCAAAGGGACTCTTGTTTGCTTTGGTCACTTTGTCACCTTGTCAACTATGATTTTGACTTGTTATCTTTTGAATTTAAGTGTTTATTGTTTTGGACATTTGAACTTTTGCTCTGTGCATTTCAGAATTTGTTTGTACTTCTGTTTTAGGTTGTCTTAAGTTTTGGGAGTTTGTTTTATTTGGTTTTGTTTTGATTTATTGTCCTTCACGTTGAAGTGTTTGGTGTTTTGGGAATTCAATTGGGAAATTTCAGTTTTGAGTTTAGGTTACTGAAGGCTTTTAAATTTGGGATTTTAGAGTTTGTGTTGTCAGCTTTCATCTTTCTTTGATCTTGAGAACTTTCAGATTGCTGTCTTTTTTGTGACTTGGGGATTTTTTAGTTTCTTATTTCTGTTTTATTTTTGTTTTCATTTTCTGTTTTTTTATTTTAACAGATTTTTTGTTTCCTTCATTCTTTTCTTTTTGTTTCAAGTCATTTTGACCTGTAATGATATTTTTTTTGTTTTTTTTGCTGTTTTCATTTTTCTGATTTTTTCATTTGCTGTTTTCAGTTTTTTGGTTTCTGTTATTTTTGTTTCTGTTTTCAGTTTTCCTTTCCTTTATTATCTGTTTTTTCATTTATTTATTGTTTCTCTGTTTTAACTTGATTTCGGTTGGAAAATTAGCAGATTTCAATATTTAGTGTGTTTTAAATCTGTTTTGGGATTTTTTATTTTCTGTTTTTATTAACTAATGGGTTGTTTTCTGTTTTTTAGTTATTTTTATGTTTATCGGTTTGTTTGGTTTATTTTGCCATTTATTTATTGTTGACTTGTAAAATTAATATTAACTGGTTAATTATCTGAAAATTGGGTTTTTTGAGTTTTAAAAAGTATAGTTGAATATGAAAAAAATTATTTTTTGAATTATTTATATAAATCTTATTTTTTTCTTTCTTTTTTTTGGCTTGCATTCTTTTAAGGTCATGGGGCCTTTCAATTGCTTTGTATCATATTAAAAACCTCCAGAACTAGGAATTTTTATTTATTTATGAAGTTTTACAACTTTACAAGGATAGGAGTCATAGAAAGTAATAAACCTCATCCAATAAATATTGAAATAAATCCCTCGGACCTTTGGTAGGCCTCACATAGGGAACATATCTTCTCAGCTTGATTGACTTCATTGACTAAATTGGAATATGGTGGCATGGTAAACACGCTTGATTCTTTCCCTATTTAATGAAATTTCATCCTATATATTTTATCGAGTTTTGTACTCAATATGAGTATATGTGGACAAAAGGGGACATGCCTTTTGGGGCTACCCTTTTGTCCTCTTGTCTTTGCTATTTGCATTTTCTTTATTAAGGGAGAGCTTGGAAGGAATAGAGCCTGTCCTTTGTGGATTGACTCTTGCCAGCCTTAGTCTTCATGTCCATCATCCTTGGGCCCTTGGCTTAGGCCCAAGGATGAGTTGAGACAGTCTATCCTTGGCGGATTGACTCTTACTAGTCTTGGTTTGTATACTTTCTATACCTAGGTGGAATTGTTTAAAGCTAGAGCACATTCTTTGTGGATTGACTCTTGTTAGCCTTAGTTGAATTGGTTGTTTTTTTTTTCAAGGCATGATGAGTTACTTTCGCTAGCCATATTTTACTTTTTTAGTTTTCAAAGCGTGAAGGGTTACTTCCACTGGTCTTGCTTGTTTTTTTAGTTTTCAAGGTGTGAAATGTTACTTCCGCTAACCTTTTTTTTTTAAATTTGCATGGCATGGAGCCCAATTAGGGTTGACCCTCGAAAGCCTTGTTTGTTTGTTTGTTTTAATTGCGGAGCCCACTTACGGTTGACCCCTGCTAACCTTGTTTGTTTGGTGTTTTTTTAAATCCAGTTCATGGCCTAATTTGGACATGATTTAGGGGCCTCCTTGTGGCGTGTTTCTCAGTCCTGCTTGTGGCTTGCTCAAGGCCCTGATTGAAATCTGATTTGAAGCTTGCTCAGCTTCTGGTTTCGCTCTGTTTGGTACCCCCTTGGACATTCTTCATGGCCTGCTTGCGGCCTGGTTTTGAAGTTGATTTCAGGACCATGTTTGAGGCTGCTGATGGCCTGTTTGAGGCTCATTATCAGACTCTGTTTGGGCCTATATTGGACCCAATTTCAGCCATGCCCATAAGCTCTGCATGCCCCTACTTGGGGCTGTCCTGAAACCTGCATGAGGGCTGTTTAAAGTCCCTGTTTATGGGCTATTCCAGGAACTGTTTTGGGACTGGTTTAAGATTTGTTTAGGGGCTGATTGGGGCTTTATTTTAGTTTTTTATTCTCTGTTTTGAGACATTCAGAGCTGTTTAAAGGCTGTTTCAGGCCAGTTTTTGGCCCTGCTTGAGCTGCTTTCTGAGCCTGATTTGGGGTTGTTTAGGAGTGGCTTTGGGCCTGTTTAGGAGTGGTCATTTGGATCTGTTTTGAGGTAGTTTTAGGCCAGCTTTAGGACAGGTTTGAGGGTTGTTTTGGGACTGTTTTAGGGTCCCGCTTTGAAGCTTGCTTTGTTGTGGTTGGGGAGGCTATGCGCACAGTCCTTGAGGGTTTGATTTTGGCTTGGTTTGGATAAAAAATAGGCCTTAAAACTAATGGGAAACATGAAGGGCTGGGGCGCGATCAGGAGGGGCCTCTTTTGACTCCGATTTGATGTTCAAAGCAAGGAGGGAGGGGTCGCGGGTCGCGACCGGGTTGCGGGACCCCCAGGCCGACCCGGTTGCGACCCCTTTTTTTAATTTTTTTTTGAAAAATCCAAAAAAATAAGAAAAATACAAAATAAAATCTGAAAAATACAGAAAAATTGGATAAATTAAATGACATGATTTAAATAAATAATGCATCAATTTTATTCCAACGTGATGTGTTCTACACTTTGTAGGTAGTTGATGTACTCTCCCCATGTCATTTGGGTTGAGTACAAAGCTTGATACATGTACACACGACGATCATATTCGTCGCCTCTCGGGAAACTATCCTAAGACTTGATCCAAACGAGTCACCATAACTATAGGTCGATTGGATCGAAGTATCCGATGACTCCACATAATTCATTCCACAATACTCTTGATCGTATGTAGGGAACCAAGAGCCTTGGGATGAATCATACACATAGTCGGAGGCATCGTGGTATTCTGCTCCAACTCCATGGCTACGATGACCTCCTCTACCTTGTGGCCTTCCACCACGATCGGTATCTTGGGTCGCATGAGTATATTGCTCCTCGCCGGTAAAATGTAACGACGTTGTAGGAGATATCGGAGGATCTGAGGTCCCTTGTACTTGTAAAGTGTTCGCGCCCCCGTATCCAGCACCATCATCGTCGCTACTCTTTGACGACGAATCCTCGGACGTCCGGTGCGCACTCGGATGTTCGGCTCCGGCGTATCTTCTCGATCGTCTTCGACCGTATCAGCATCTGCAATATCAAAAGGATCAATCATAACTTGTTTACCTTTTCGCCTACTTTGCGTACCTTGACTAGTTCCTTCTCCGGTCCTCTGGCGCTTTGCTAGTGAGGGAGGGATCTGGAATTCTTCGGCCAAAGGGACATCGTCGAGCACTCCTTCGGCCCATTGTCGGTCTTGGGGGTTGAACTCCGGTTCTCCCAACCCTTCTCGGTCGTTGACCCAAGCTTCTAAGGAGTTCTTCTCGTAGAATATTTGATCCAAATCGATGTCCTCCTCTTCAATTTGCGGCTCGTCGACCGAACGTCCCGCCGCCCGCGATATCCAACTCTTTTGTTCCATCCGGTTCGCTTCATTCTCTCTAAATTCCTCGACTTTAACCACGTATTTGCGGTGACAATACACGAGGTCTTCAAGCCTCCTCGATGTCAACCTATTTCTTTGCTTTGTGTGAATCGAGGCGAATGTAGACCAATTTCGCTCGCGGCCGAAGCCGAAGTGGTTTGACTTAGGACCCCGATGGCTACGTCCGCCAAGTCCTCGTACCCCGGTACTTTACCACGGTCCATCCACCAATCACCGCATAAATTGAATGTCTTACATTATTATCTAAGTAAACTTTGATTAATTATTTGATGAAAAACAATTCTACTTTGATTACATTATTATCTACGTACCCGGACTTAGTAGCATCACAGCTCGTTCAACTCTGCTCGTTCCAAAGTGAAAACTCCGCATTCTGTAATCATACATCTTGTTGCAAGCGATAATAGCCCGGTCGTCATCACCAAGCATCCGTCGGATGACGCTCTTCACGTCATCTAATAGCTCGTTCGTCGCCTTGAAATGTGGACTATAGCAGTATCTTGGGTTGAAAAAGTAACCTACGAACCAAATAGTATTAGTAAACAACTTATACATTACTTTGATTAATAAAAACTTGAGTAAATGCTTAAGAAAATTTACCCGCCGTACGTATGGGTTGATGTAATGTACGTTCCCGCCGACGATCTATAATATCCCACCACTTGGCGAAGTCGGACACGGTCTTGGAGATTTCTTCCTTCGCTCTCTCAACCGCATCGAATAAATACCCCGTATACGCTTTTCTATCTCCGTCAACTATCCTTAGTACCTTCCCTATGGGTTGGACGATGTCTAACGTCTTCTTCACAACTTTCCAAAAATCTCCACTCTCTATTGTCTCTTCTACTTTTCTCCCATTTCTCTTATCCGATGGGTTACATCTAGCCATCCAACTACCCCAACCCGGTGAAATGACCATTTGAGTTAGAGCTCTCCTTTGACTCAATAAACTTTCTAAGGAAATATAGTGGGAGGCGAACCGGGTTGCACCGGGTCGTAACAACTCTCGCCCCTTCGTGTGTTCCCTCAAAAGTGCAAGGACAAAGTTGTGGTATTAATAAATGAAGAAATAAACTGGGCTAGCTTAACTACCCTGTCTATTTGAGGATCCTTGCATATATCCTCCAACATCAAGTCTAAAGAGTGGGCAGAACAGGGTGTCCAATACAACTTTGGTCTTTTGACCATAAGCATCTGACCGGCCGCTTTGTATGCGACCGCATTGTCTGTGACTACTTGAACTACCCGGCTCTCTCCTATTTCTTCTATCACTCCATCTATCAATTGGTAAAGATACTCCACATTCTTTACGTGTCCTGATGCGTCGACCGACTTCCAAAAGACCGTGCCGGCTTGACTGTACACTAGGAAATTGATCATTGTCTTCCTAGTTATACCTGTTAAGTATAAGACATTAACTAAGTTATACCAAAAAGAATGTTTATACTTTATACATCTAATATAAATGAGTAAAAGAAAATTAAATTACCGGTCCATCCGTCGGTCATTAACGTGCAACCTCGTTCCTCCCATATGCGTTCAAATGATGCCACGTACTTCTTTGTTTCTTGCACCTCCATAGGAAGATATACATTGTATATCTCCTTTGGGTTTGGACCAAGCACTCCCCTCCCGACGTCTGCGATCTTGTCGATCATGTTCTCGTAGTATGGTCCCTTCGCGGCATTTGCCGGGATGCTGTGGTGAAAGAACCACCTTGACGTTGCCCGACCAATCCTTTCCTTACATAATTTGAGGTTCTTCATCGCTGTCGTGATTGTCGTTTGACGTTGTAGTGGTCTGGTGATTACGGGATCCACGGGACCTACTGCCGGGTCGTCGTCTTGTGTAAGATCATGAACCTCATCTTGCGGTTGGTTGTTGGATCCTCTTCCGCTTCCTCGACCACTCCCACTTCCAGACCCTTGACCCATCATTCGGCCGGTGCGTCTATGGAACTCTTCCTCGGCGAATGATCTTCGACTTGCTTCCATTCCCCGTGAGAGTTCATCTATTTAAGAAACATTTAAGTAATTAACTACTTAATTATCCTTTAAAATAGAAGAATGAACAACGTTTATGAGTAACACCTCCCATACCTTCGTATTCTTCGTCTCCAAAAATATCCGGCCTCTCTTGTCCGGTCCCGTAAATGTGTACGAAACGTCTCCCCGGTTGTTGCAATTCTTCTCGGACGGTCTCCTTATGCCGTTTGCTAGTTTCCTTCGTTTGCTCCATCGCTTGTAGGTGCCTACGAAATTGAGCTCTGACCTCCGGCGGAGTCCGTGTGCAAGGAAGAACGTTTCCCTTCATGCCTGCAAGATGAAATTTTAAACGATAAATACCATCGAATATTACTTTGTCGCAATATTTACATTGCACTTTTCTCTCCGCCATGGAGATCAAATTGCAATGCAACCAAGCCGGATCACTCCGGGTCGCGCCGGTAGTTTGGGTTGTTTGACTTGGAGAAGACATTTTTGTAATTAAATAATTACTTAAGTAAGTAATTAATTATTTAAAAGTTAATGACGTTAATTAGTGACTACTAATGTAAGTATACTTTTAATTATGTAAAAATAATGCTCAACTATTTATATGATCAAGTAAGTAATTAACTATACCTTCCAACTAATGATGTATTAAGTAACTACTAAACTAAATATCTAACTAATCTTCTAACTAACTAACTATGTAAGTAAGCAAATAAGTATTAAAAAGAAGAAACTACTTAACTAACTAATCAATGAAACAAAAGTTAAATAAATGAACTAAATGAACTAATGAAATAATTAAGTAAATGAGGAACAAAATGAGAGCAATTAGAGCAAAAATGAGAGGTTTAGAGTGAGAGTAGGGGGTGGGAGTAAGGGGAGCCCCTTGGGGGTTTAAATAGCCCCCGAGGGGCTGAATGGGGGCGTAGCCCCCCCATGACCGTTGGCAACGGTCACCGTTGCCAATGGTCTGGCAACGGTCACATGACCGTTGCCAGCCGGGTCGCGCGACCCGGCCGGGTCGCGCGACCCGGCCGGGTCGCGCGACCCGGTCGGCTGGGTCACGCGACTCGCGCGACCAGGCCGCGACCCCGCGACCCGGCCGGGGGAGTCGGCCCGACCGGGTCGCGACCGGTCCGGTCGGGGCTAAACCCGACCAGGTCGGGGCCGGGTCACGACCCGGGTCGCGACCCGGCATACCATGGTTCAAAGAAGCTAGTACTCTATAGAAAATGGGCAGAACAGGTGTGCCGTAGGAGGAGCCTGCTCACAGCCCTTTTGTCTTGGTTTTGGTACGGGAAAGATGGTTTCTTGATGGAGGAAACATGGGGGATGGGTGTGCAGCAGATAGGCCCCGTTCACAGTTCTTGGCTTGGATTTGGGGATGAAAAGGATTTTCATGATAAGTGAGGGATGGGGGGTGGCACAGCCAAGGCTTGGCCTTACCGTTCTCTCTCTTTTCTTTTCCTAGCGCAGCAACAAAGGGAGCGACGGGAAGTACCTTCCCCTTTTTATTTTCCTCTTCATTCTCTCTTTCCTTTCTCCTGGAGGGTGCACAGGAAGGGGGTACTTGGTACTAGCTTCCCCCTCCCCCTTTCTCTCTCTTCCAAGGCCTGGCGACTAGGGTTTGTTGTAGCTACGAAAATGGGCTTGGCTGGCTTTTTTATAGAAGGGGGAGTGTGAAGGGTGCGCTAACCTGCTAGGATCAGATCTGATTTATTGTGGGATCGGAATCGGGGGCCGGATCGACTAATGCGGATCTGATACGGATCGAATCAGATTGATCCGGATTGATTCGTTGGGAGGAATCCGGAAACGAGAATGAGTTCGGATCAATT
Organism: Cryptocoryne crispatula var. balansae; assembly: GCA_036172225.1. NCBI lineage: Eukaryota > Viridiplantae > Streptophyta > Magnoliopsida > Alismatales > Araceae > Cryptocoryne > Cryptocoryne crispatula. Next base: position 61,873 of record JAYDZW010000047.1, read on the forward strand.
TTTTTATTTTTTATTTTTAAAAATTTGAAAAAGTAATGATAAATCCTAAAAAATGAGAGCTTTAAAAAATTTTAAAAATAAAAGTAATATTTAACACACTTTTATGTGACTCACTGTCTATAGGACATATCAAAACAAATGGATATAAAATAACACAAATATTTATTCCAATAAAGAAAGAATATAGTACAATTCATATATAACAAAAATGATACCTTTCCATCATCACCATTTACGTAATTGGTCTTCATAGTCTTCCTTCTCCTGATTCTCTTGAATGCTCCATTGAGACTGGTCAATCATGATTGGTTGATATCCATATGAAAATGATGATTCATCCTTTTGATTAAAGTCATACACACTATTCGATGTTGGAGCAGGAGATGAAAGTGGATAACATAGTTTGAAGTTTGAAGTAAGTTCTGAATAATTTGTCGTGTATTCATCGAAAAAATCTATCTGATTCCACCGTTGATTTTTTCCACTCGAATGATGTCATTGACCTAAATTTTCAGGTATTACTCCACTCGTACATGCATTGCTAGAAGATCCACCTTCTCTTCCTCCTACATTTCCACCTCCACTTGTACAATTTTGGTTTTGCTGTTATATAGGTGGAATGAAATTTTTTCTCATCATTATCATTCGCTTAACAATTAGTTTTCTCCTCTTCCCCGCTTTCTCTTCTTGCGAACCCTATTTAATATACCTTCTTCAACGATTTGAATCTTTTAAATCTTTTTTTAATTTGTGTACTGTTCTGGATAATAGACGGATCAGTATCTGAAGCAGCACAAGAAAGTAGAAACTATACCTAGAGCTATGACTGGAGTTGTGGTGTGAATTAGATCCTACTGGACTGGAATTGTACAAGGAATATGAGTATTTCCTTGTTCTTGTATTCGTTCATCTTCATCCATACCGACTACGTTGTCAAGTTCTTCTTTGGACCATGCACGATCATTGGGGTAAAACTCGTCACCCCGAGATAATCTTTGATCATTTGCATCGTGTCTTTGCTTATAAGAACCATTTGTAAATCTTGCAAACCTATCTTCATAAATTTTTTTCGAGTTCTTAATGTTTTTTATTCATAGCCACATATTGTAGTGACAAAATACTAAAATTTCTAATCTTTCACTTTTTAGTATGTTCTTTCTTTTGTGTATATCAAGCTGAAAGCATAGTTATTTGAGGTGCTCACCTCAACTGCCTAGTTAGTTGAGAAACATGAGGCATTGGCAAAACACCTTGCCTCGCTTCACCCCAAAATGCCTTGTCCACCCAAGTTAAACAAATATGGTCAAACATGATCTATTTCTTATCTTAATTATGATATTTGTCTTTTTTTTGTTATTGATTTGTACTCCCATTAAGTTATGCTATGTTATGCTTGATTTGTACTCTACTATTATTAGTTGTTATGTTTGTTATTGACTTTTTGTTGTTATAACATTATTTATTAACGGCTATGATAGATAGTTATTAAAATGATGTATTTATTTCAATATTACAAGTATTTTTTATATTTATTTCACCTCTTTATATTAGATATATATTATTAAAATTAAAAGAATTAAATAATGTAAAATACCTTGGGTGCTCGAGGCACCCGTCCTAGGCATCTGAGATAAGGCACTAGGTCCCTTGCCTCGGGCACCTCATGCCTCGGATAACATAGGTTGAAAGTGCTTTAACTCCTCATATTGTGATGAACTAGTGCTTTGACTTGATACTCGTATTGCTAGAGTGGCAAATGGATTCTATTAACTTTTGTTCACTGAATTTACCACTCAACTAAAAAAAGACAAGTAGTATGGTACATGTGTAATCTTTTTATAAAAATGTTTAAATATACCAATGTTATCAAACATATCATGAGAAATATTGCCTTATGAATACTTTAGGTTTGGATCTCTGTAGACTCCAATTTGATGCTTATAAGTTGTAATTTAAAATATGATATGAAATATAAATTAATTTATTGATCTTCAAAACTCAATTACACAGTAAATAATCAAGAACTCACATTAGTTTCTGCTTTTGTTTTGTCTTGCAAAGTCTTTGCTAAATGTTGCATCATTAGATATTTATCCGCCATATTATATCTTTGAGTTCAAGAATTATCTCTACAAAAGTGAAAGACAACCATTAATGATAGTAACACATTATTACAGGAGTTAAGTGAAATATAAGATAAAGCAAATATTAGTGGCATGAATATCTTGGTGAAGTATCTTATCCTGTCTTTATCTATTATTTTTCACAATTTCTGGTAACATTTTGCTTGTTTCACTTTGATTTTCATCTTCGTTTTATCTATCGTATTGTACAAGTACCCCATTTAGTTTGTCATTAGAATCCACCAATCTCAGTACCTATACCAAGGGTTCTATAATAGACAAATAATATTACTCTTTCCCACCACCTGTTGTCATCAACAATATGTTACATCTTTGCTAAGATATCAAACTGATCTATTTTGTGATGTATTTGACCTATGTAATCGATGTAATTAGAAGACAAAATGAATCTCCTCAAGTCATGAAAGTGTTAATGCAAACTCTTTAATTCAAGAAAATGTGTTGTAAATCTGGTGGGTTGAGGTCGCACTAGATCATGAATATTGGTATTTTACCTTATTATGTGAAGTCTAAGATGCCTTTGACTCACTAAGGAGTTAATAGATGTCTCCTTCCAATATTCTCCTACATTAAATCTATAGAGTGTGTTTCATAGGACACCCAAAGAAGTGTGGCCTAATCTTTATCATCTTCTTCCCTGCAATCTTATAGGATGCTTTGTTGTCAGTGATAAATGGATAATGTTATTTTCACCTATTTCCCTGACAATCTTGTTTACGAGACCTAATAAATACTTGACAGTTTGTATTTGTCCAAACGTAACTATACTTTTCAAGAATGTAGTGCTCTTAGAACAGTAAATAAGAGTTTATTATTAATCTCCTTGTGATTTCTATCAATCCATCACACATGACAATACAACCAATTTTCTTTCACATTATCTTAAATCTATCTATCTACATGGTCAACTTATTAATTTTTACATCCAACCCATCCTAATATATGTATTTTGAACTTAGGAATTTATAATCCTGACCAGTCTATCCAATAACATCAATCATTGTCTAAAAATATAGGTTGTGACTGCATAATCTTTTTACTTTGTCTATACATGAATGTGTCCGTCGGTCGAACTGACTATGACTGATGAAACTCACTCTCTACTTGACCTCTAGCACTCTACATATATATGATCGTGTACGTGTATCCTCCTGCCCCCTATTCTCTCTTCATCTTTGTGAGTCTAAGCCCTACTTATGTATTGTTTTTATTTGTCTCCTCTTCATCACTTGCACTTGTTGAAGACACCTTAACCTTTGCATGTGATTTGTCTCTTTTTCCTACTTTCGGATATGAGATTTGTGTCTTGACGTCCGAGTAACATTATTCAGGTTGTCTTTCAGCTTAGTTTGTATCTTTCTTTGAGATGCTTTCCCACTTAAATATACTCATCTTTTCGCTAAACTTGGCTAGTACTTTGTCATGTCTTCATTGTTCTCACTCACCTCATCGATGTATTGTTTGAGACGATAAGCATCTCCATTTAAATTTTTTACCACATAACTTACATTTCACCATCGTCTTGTCAACATATAATGTGTCCGTGTCACCGTCCAATGTCACAATGTGCAGGGGCACTATGCTCATCGTTCTACATTTTTTCTTGTAATTTTTTTTTCTATAAAAAAATTACTTCATATTAAATCAAACAATCAACTGGAAAATTAGACGGTCTGTACTATCAAACTGTCTAGATTAGGAATGAACAAGCCACCCCTCCACTATCACCTCTTCAGGTGATTGTGTAGGGGTATGTACCCTACAGGGGTGAATGTATAGTCACCCTGAGGGGTGACTAATTCCCCCCTCCTCGAAAATGGCACTATAGTGGGGTTTCGTTGGGGGGACCCTAAAACAAACTGAAAATCTCCCCATCCCCACTTAAGTTTCAAGACGATTGGCCGTAGCGGCGGGGAGGGGGAGATCTATGGGGGGTGGGGGGGGGGGGGAAGAGGGGAAATTATACCTTCGGAGGGTGTTAGAGGGGAGGCTAGAGGGGTCGTCGGGGAGAGGGGAGCCTTGGAATCGGGAGGGTGGCCATTGAGAGGGATGGGAATTAGGGTAGGGAAGAGAGGATCTCCTAATTTTCTCCTTTAGTGGGAGGAAATCGGATTGAAATCTGTATCTAATTTCGTAACTTATAGTCTCAGAGAATTACCGTATCGTGATCTAATTTAGGAGAATTGGTCAAACTAAAGCCAATTGTCATGATCCAGGCCGATTCCTCCAAGGATCGATCCTGGATTGGTGGTTCAGGTGGTGGATTAAATCGGTTTTGATCTAAATTGGTCAATTATGGTTGAAGATCAAATATATGCAACTTCTTATTTTATAGGATTTTCATGATTTTATCTTATTTTTTGGTGGAGGAATACACATTTCCAAAATTTCCTAACTATTTTCTCATTTATAGAAACTTTTCACGATTCCTTCTTCATTTTATTGATTTTTATAAAGGATAAAATTTTAAAAATTATAGAAAATGCATTTTTAGGCCATAAAAATATGCTAATTTTACGAAAAATCTTAGGGATTATGAAAGTAATTTTTGTCAACTTATAGACTGGAATTTGAATATAATATCATGGTTCTCAAGGATGTGTTCTGTGCACTAAAAATCTGGCAGAATCTCATTTCTATACTAGCATTGATGAAGAAGGGTCTCGAAGTTGGATTCTATAATCAGAAAGTGTCTATAGGGAAAGACAAGAAAGTGCTTGTTATGAAAAAAATTATTCTTGAGTATGATTTATTTTGTATCCTTGTAATTGACAATGAAATAAATGAAATAGGAATGCCTGATTACTCATTGTGTGTTTTATCTAAATGTGATATTTGTCATTTTACATTGGGTCATCCCATAAAATCTAAAATAAAAAAATTAATAAAGATGAATTTGCTACTGGGTTTAACTAATGTTAAGCTATCACCTTATGAACATTACTTGGTCGGAAAAATGACTAAGAAACCATTCTCGATAACATAAATATCATAAGACTTGTTAAAATTGGTGCACTCGGATATTTGTAACCAATTAAGTATCAAAACATATAATAACAATAAATATCTCATAAGTTTTATAGCTGACTATTCAAGGTATGCGTATCTGTATCTTATTTCTGCTAAGTTTGAGGCATTCAGCTATTTTAAAGCACATATAGTAGAAGTGGAAAGATAATTGGTTAGAGATATTAAGGTGTTAAGAATAGATAGAGGTGAAGAATATAACTCAAAAAAGTTTGAGTCATATTTGCCATAGAACAATGCCGTATACGTCATAACAGAATAGTGTGGCAGAAAGGAAAAATAAGATTGATGAATGTGATTAGATGTATGCTCTTTCATTTTAGTTTTTCTAATAAATTTAGAGGAGAAGCATTGTTCATGACAATTTAATCAATTAAATAAAATATCCATCAAATCTATCAAATGTACAATTTATGAGTTGTGGTACTAGAAAAAAATCAAATCTGAGTCATTTTAGGAAATGAAGATCTACAACTTATGTTTTCATTCCATACAAATTTAGAGATAAATTATAATAAAAAACTTTGAAGTGTAAATTCATAGGACACTGTGAAAAATCTTATGAATATAGGTTCTTTCATAAGGAAAAATGGATTATAAAATATAGGGATGCTACGTTCTAGAAAGTCTAGAGGAAGAAGAATTTTATAAAATTGAAAAAGAACATCTAGTTGTGATTGATGATGACTATTGCAATGATAATTCTAGAAATGATCCAATAATTGAGGAAGAACTTAGGATAGCAGAACCATCTCAACAAGAAATAATTGAGGAATAAATTGATCATATAATAGAAACACAACATGATGTATCTGCAATTGGTAATAAAAAACTAGAATTTCATTTGTATGGATGTATAATTTCTATTTATACTTATGTGAACTTTTGTGTCTGATAGTAGATAGATGAGGAAAATCACACAAATTCGGTAAACTATATTGATGCTATGAATTTGTAAGAATCAGAATTATAGTTAGATGTCATAAAAGAAAAAAGTGAACTCTATGAAAATTAATGGAGTATGAAAACTATGTGATTTACCCAAGAATAGAATAGTTATTAGGCATAAATGAATATTTAAGAAAAAGTTTTGAACTGATAGGTCTATAGAAAATATAATACCTGATCAGTTGCCAAAGGTTATAATCTGAAATCAGGTATAAATTATCAAGAAACTTACTCACCGGTTGTAAGATTTACATCTATAAGAATAATTTTGACTATTGTAACACATCTTGACCTAGAGTTATACTAGATGGATGTCAAGACTACATTTTTTAATGTAGAGTTAAGGGAGGATATTTAAATACTATAGCCTGAAGGATTTCAAGAGGAAGGCCAAGAGGAAAAGATGTGTAAATTGAAAATCTCAATTTATAATTTGAAACAATCATTTAGACAATGATATCCCAAAATTTCATGATATTGTTATTCAACTTGATTTTGTTCCAAATTAGTTAGATAGCTGTGTATGTCACGAAGAGTGAGAGCATGATTTATTCTTATATGTGGATGATATATTGTTCATCGGAAATGATATTGAAATGTTGAATAAGATAAAATTTGAGCTCAGTGAAAAATTGAGATGAAGGATACGAGAGATGCATCATATGTCCTTGATGTCCATATACAAAGGCACATGAAGTTTAGATTGTTAAGTATAAACCAAGAAAAATACTTAAGATTTGTACTCAAGAAATTTAAAATGCATAATTGCAATCCGACACCTACACTGTTAGTCTATGAAAAATAGTTGGGAAGAAAGCAATGTCACGGAGAGAGATAAGGTCCACGCAAGGTGCCGTATGTTGAGGTAATTGAAACCTAATGCATATAATGATGAGTATAAGACTGGACACAGTATATCCTATGAGCTTAGCTAGTAGGTATCAAGCGAATTCTGGTTCAACACATTGGGAAGCTAATATTATGAAGTACACGAAGGGTACAATGCACCACAAATTGTTCATCGATTCGAAACACTTGATGTGATTGATTACTCCAATGTAGATTTCGGAGGGGATAAAGATGGCAGAAAGTTCACTTCGAGACATTTGTTCGTGTTTGGTGATGCAACTGTTATTTGGGGAAATAAGAAACATGGGTGTGTGGCAAGATACATACATGAAGTTGAGTATACTATATGTAGTGTGGCTACTACTCATACTGTCTAAATTAGATGATTTTTAATAAATTTAGGTCTCAATTTGGTTGATAGGTCAATTAAGATCTATTGTGATAATTAAGTTACCATCATTATATTTCTATATATTGTACAAAAACGGGAAGTTAAGGTAACTTATATCCTCACTGGTGATATGATTATCGATTCTTTAACAAAAAGAATGTCGGCAAAAAATTTCATTAAGTATGGAAACTTGATAGGACTCAAGAACATGAGTAAAAAAATGATTATACATCTTATAGATAATGAGAATGTATAAGAATATGTCTCCCATAGCTAACGGGAATATATGAAAATATATATACATTTCGTGGATAGTGGAAATACATGAAAATATTATGTCTCGTGAATAGTGAGATAAGAATATCTATGTATTTCACAGATAGTGAGTACGTGAAGTATTTATATATTTAACGGATAATGATAATACATAACAAGGTATATGTATCTCATGGATAGGTGAAGTATTTAAATATTTTTACTTTACATAAAGAGATAATATGTTTATTTATTGACCAAGTGGGAGATGTAAGAACGTTATAATATAACGTTGTAAGAAAATGATCAATAAATAGAAACCAAGACCAATAAATGAGAATCAAATGAGGAAATATTCCCCACTTTGCATATTGAATCGGTGATACATTATTCCAATGAAGGTCGGGTCGGGGGTTGACCTAGGCTCAGTTGAGCCCCAAACAAGGTCACAACCCGGCCCAATTGGGTTAGTTTTTTTTATTAAAAATTGTTAAAACATTGAAATAAATACATGAAAAATAGAAAAAATTCTAAAAATTCTAAAAAATTAAGAACTATGACTAAAAAAGATTTTATCCAACTTTCACTCAAAAGTTATATTATATTTTTGTTGTACATAATGTACGTACTCTGTCCATGACATTATGGAAGAGTACTAGACATTGAACATGTATACAAACTAAAAAAAATCAAGAAGACATTGAAATTCGAGTAATAAAATTTAAACTAAAAACTAAAGAGAAAAGAACGTTTAAAAATTAGAATTAACAAAGGAACTAACAAGATTATTAACACCAACTTAAACTAGAAACTAAGAGAGAAAAGAATATTAAAAAACCTTAAGAGAGAGTGAGTGAGTGAGTGAGTTAGTGTGTGAGAGATGAGGGGTGGGAGAGAATGCTCCCCGAGGGAGAGTGGGGGGAACAAGGAGCCCCCGCCCCCTCAATTGCTACCGACAAAACTTCATGCTAGGTCGTGCAAGACCCCATGCTCAACCACCACGGGACTGCCCCGACCAGGTTCAAGTTGGACTGGTCGACTTGGATTCCGACCCGGTCACCCAACCTGGTCTGGCCCCAGGTCAACCCGGCAATCCATGCATTATTCTCCTTAGAATAAAGGAGAGAATTATGGGCGGTATTGATTTGGGATGAAGGAATGAGGGTTATAAGTCCTATAAATAGGTGAGTAATCCCCATGAGATGAACACACAAGAAAGAGCCCATTGCCGGGTCCCAATCGGTCTCAACTCTCTCTCCTCTTCATTTACATTGTCCAACGTCTCAAGCTTTTACTTTCTTCTGTGGGTTGGGTGGTTGGGTTTTCACGGTGCAATTGGCCTGTTATTCTCTCTCTCTCTCTACTTATTTTTTATCGTTTGCAACTTTTCCTTGTGTGTATCTGTGAATTAGGAATCCTTATTTTCCGAGAAGATCTACCTATTTCATTTCTGGGTTACCCTTTTTATGTTAATGGGAAGATCTGGCTAATGAAAAGGCCACATGTTTTTCGATTATATAGAGCGACTCTGTCTTATGCGTTTTCTTTTAGATGTCTGTATTCTTTAACGTGTATATGTATGGTTTGGTTTTAGATAGGCAAAATCAACTCCCGCTCCTATTCTCTCAACCTGATTTATTTTTTAATCCCATGTCATGACTAAGTTATTTATTAGTCCCAAAACCAAAAGTCATACAACTCCCGCCCCCATATGTAACTGACGGTGGAAACCCCTTCCGTTATATGATTAAAATACCAAATTTGCCCTAAGCAACAACGCTGGTTCCCAGCAGAACATCAATCAGTTCCACTAAATTAAAACCATGCACCCAGTGAAAATAACATAGAAAATTTGATTTCAGTCATCAACTTAATAGTTAAAAACGAGATTTATTTACTGACATTAATTTAAATATTTTTGAATATATAATTTATAATTTATATATTTATAAATCATTGTATTGATTATACTTCTATTAATTGAAATACTTGTAAATCATTATACTAAAATAGGTTTTACATGTAATAAAATAATATTTTTATATAAATAGTTTTAGTTATTTATTTATTATTTTAAATTAATTATATAATAATATATAACTTAAAATTTTAAAAATGTAATAATAATATATTATTTAATACAATGTTTTTTAAATAAAAATTGATGATAAACAAAAAAAAGATAAAACTATTTATTATAGTTTTTAAATGATTTATTAAATCTGTATAAAAGTAAAAATATAATAAGTGTTATCACATTTGATGTGATTTTCAATGGATTTGAAAATATAATTTTTATTTACTTTTTAAGAAAATATTTTAAATAATATTTATGTCATTTTAATTTAAAATATTTCTAAATCTTACGTCTTGCATAATATTTATGTCATTTTAATATAAATAATATTTTATTCAAAATATATGTTATTTACTTGAAGGATAAGTTCATGAAAATGACATCTTCTCCATTCCCGTTCCCGTGCGCGAAAGCCAAGGTATTTTGAAATACGTTGGACCGGAATCAAATAGATCTCATGTGGTGTAAGGGCAAAAGGGGAAATTGAAGGACAAATGGACAAAGGGGATTGACAATTTTAAAGTTGACAGTTTTGGGACTAGGAAATAACATTTTTAGACGGTGGGACTTAAAAATAATTCTCTTATATATTTAGGATTGAAAATTGAAAACCCCTATATAGATCTACCTATTTCATTTCTGGGTTACCCTTTTTATGTTAATGGGAAGATCTGGCTAATGAAAAGGCCACATGTTTTTCGATTATATAGAGCGACTCTGTCTTATGCGTTTTCTTTTAGATGTCTGTATTCTTTAACGTGTATATGTATGGTTTGGTTTTAGATATGATATGCAATCCAACCGCTGGCTGAAGGAAGCAACTCTACGGAAGAAAATCGCGGGATGTGAACCGTGTGCTTTTGTCGCGGTGGACGGGGAGTTGCACGTCCTGACTTCAATGGTGCCTCCTTTCTGTAAAGGTGATTTCCGGAGGCTACCCAAGAAAAAAGCTGTTATAGAAATACAGATATATGATATCAGAAGCAGAAAGTGGAGATTCTTGACTGTTAGTGCACCATTCTGCTCCAATATAGATTTTAATGTGGCTGCTTTGTGCACTGTCAAGCTGTGACACCGTTGAGACATACATGTTGGCGAGTGGTATTAAGTTCATGTAAAGCTGATGTACATACCTGATATCTGACAAAGGGTCCCTGAATATAGACTCAACACTGTCTCTTTTTCTGTCTATCCATACGCATTACCCATTTACATGGGTCGCTTTTTCTCTGATCAACGTTATTCGTAGCCCTTAATCGTTTTTAAAGATGTCGGTAGGACAATCCTTTTCCCTAGTAGGTGAACCCATATTTTCCCTTTGATTACGTCTAAGTGATTATTAGATATTCTCCGCCATACATTTGATAGGAACTAGAAACTGAATGTGTGTTTGAAGTCAGTGTATATGTAGATTGTTGATGAATTTTAGAAACATGCCTTGGAAAAGAGTTTAGGGTGTATTGAGTCCTATTCAACGGTGCTGAATTACTCTTCATGGGGGTGTTTGGTTGTGGGATAAATCGAGTTTTTGTCACAATTCTATTTTTGTAACGAAGACTTGTTAAAAGAGGTCATTGACCACCATTACAAATTTACATTTTTAAGAGATTTCATGCTTAGACCAAAAAAAGTCTTTCCTATTTTTTTATGTTGTGATCTCTTAATTGTTTGGTCATATACGGTACTCATTCTTTTATGTTATCATGTTTTTTTTTTCACACATGACAATTTTATGTCATTAGTTCACGTTTTATTAACTTCATTCAAATTAAAAAGCTAGAGGCAGGCGGATTTCTCGTCTCGCAGTTTTTTCAAATTATTATTTGGCTTATGGATAATTTTGCATCTATTGATTTATTAGATTTCAACTTAAAGTCAGTCCCAAATGATAGCGGTCGGTAATATGGAATGGTTTTTTTTCATTCATTTAAATTAGATATTTTGAAATGAAATCACTCTTTATAAATTAATTCTTTCATTTATTTCATTTTTGTTAACTTTACAATATATCTTTCTATATTTTTTTTGAATTTATTACTTTAATTAACTTTTTTTGTCTCATCTATCAACACAAATGTTGTCAACAAATATTAGATATATCATCTTAATATATATTTTTTGTAACTTTATTCATAGAAAATATAAAAAAATAATGCTTGATTCATGGTGCAAGCCAAATGAAATTGAATTTTTATTCTTTTAAATCATGCACTAACACTATAAAAAGGGTTAATGGTGACAATTGGTAGACAATGCCAGTATATTATCATCGTTATGTTGTTGAAAATAAGTATATAGGCAACAACTTGCCAGTCAATCGTCGCTATTAACCTATAAACCGATGGCTTCAAAAGTCATCAAAAATAAAAGTATAAGTGTTGGTCATTAAACCATTGCTACCAAATGTAGTTGCTTTTGATTATGTTAGCATTGTACTAAGCTGTCAAACCAAAATAACAACTCATGGATCAACTTGATCTAGTTTGGTGATGGTTTAAGTCATCACAAGTAATTGTTTGACAATGGCTTAAGCTATCACAACAAGTTAGTAGTACACACAATATCTAAATTTTGGCAACAACCTATGTTGTCACCAATACTTATATGTGATGGCTAAAGCGGTGGTTAGTCTACGATTAGCGACGGTTGGATCCATTGGTAATAATCATTTTCACAAAAAAATCAAATGCCTTTTTAAATGCAAAAATTCATGATTTTAATGGACTATAACCATTTGATTCCACCATACCAAAACATCCATTACATGCAAACAAGTCAAAAACTTTCATTTTATAAATATATCCATTGATGCATTAAAATTAATTTCTTTTTTAAACTTTAGCCCATCACAGTACAAGAACACCAGAATGTTTAGGTTGTTGGTTGATGATGAACCTACGAATTTGGGGATTCCTCACCGTGCTGAGGGTTGGCTACTCCTTTATCCTTTTATTTTTCATCTCTCATGCCAATGGCATGTCTTTTACCAATCGATTATACGAGGTTTTGATGGAACATGAAAGCGATCTAGAATACTTAGTGAGATTTATTTTGCTGGATCGGGTAGATAAGCGTGTCTATATCTACTCCTTCATGCCACCTTTTCAGTCCATCACCATTTCACTCCGCTACATTCATTTACGCTCACTTACATTCCATTACAGTTCACTCCGAATCACTCCGCTTCGTTACATGCCATTCCCTTACAAAGCCGACATCAAGGCGAGGCAAGCTGTAGACATGCCAAATTTGCCTAATTCAGAGCATAAAACTCATGTTTTATAGAGTAACACATGTGATTGATCTTAGAATGATTACGGGCCCTTTTAATGTTGATTCGGATCTTTGCCGAATGAAATCGAACGTTTTCCGAAGTTTTCTGCACAAAGCCATAATTTCCAAGTGAAAGCCACACGCAAATGGTATAAACATGGAAATTGGCTGGGTGACCAAAGCCTAATGATCATGCATTGAAGATTATGGTCATATTTATGCTTCGGACAAATTTTGTTTCATGCCATGTCTTTCCGGTTGGCCGTCGGAGTCATTCCAACCAGTATCGGATCTTCTGTTCACTGTCCTAACTTTCAGATAAAATTCTGAAGTTTTGGAGGGTGTGAGGGCTGGTAGGTTGCTTTATAAAGCTTCTTTGGCCTGTTATCTTTCCAACGCAACAAACGACATCAAATTCTGAGTTCGGGAGTGACCAAAATGGCTTCCGGAAGAAAGACGCGCAGAATCAGTCCCATGCGCCCTAGTTCCTGGGCATATGTGCCCTGGATCTAGAGCACGTGGCCATGCGCCCCACCCTGAGGCACAAGGCCATGTGCCCCCGATCAGGGGCACAAGGGAATCAGTTTTTGATCAGGACTCTACCGGATCGAATTTTTTGATCGGATCAGACCAATTTTGTAGGGAGGATGAGGTGCGCCGCCTCCAGGGGGCGCATGCGCTCTGGGCCAGGGAGAAAATCCCCTATTTTTTAGCCAAGATCGCGATGACTGTTCTTCTATAAATAGACTTCGATTCTGGTCATTCCAGAGGCTGGTTCACGACCCCCCAGGCATCTCAAGGCATCCAAGCTCCCACCTACATCGATTTTGTGATTTTTAGAGAGAGAATTTTGAGTTTTTAGAGAGAAAGAAGTCAGTTCAAGAGAGAGGAAGGCTGGTCTGCAGGTGATCTGTCAGGTCTCTCTTCTTTAGCTTCTACAACAGCGTGTGGATGTCTTCTGCCCGAGATCTCAACATCAAAGTTCTTCCTCTCCGCATATTCTTCGGTTTGAAATAGACGGCATGTGATTCCAAGGTCGGGGCTGTTGGTGATGAGCGCAGAAGCAAAATCGCGCTGGCAAATCCTTGACTGCTACTCGACTTTTTCGACAACTTAGATTTTGCCATATCTCTTTCTATTCTTATCAGAATCTTTATGTTCTTCTTCCTATCTCTTTGTTTCGTGATTCTCCATCCTACTATCATTTTTTCACATTTTTTCATTAATTTTAGTATGTTAATCCGAAAAATAAAAAAAAAGAGGGGTTAGAGATAACCCGAATCCAGTTAGTTTCCTTTCAAGTTGTGTTTTATGTTATTTTTCTTACATATACTCCACTTTGTTTAGTTCTAATTGTCTTTTTCATTTGTTTGTTTGTCTAATTGCATAGGAAATCAAGCACCCATGCGTTGAGGACTCTTCTTCATCGGCCGGCTGAAGAAGAAGCTTTTTGTGTTTTCTTCCTTTCTTTCTCATCCCCTCTTGAGGTGGCAATCCAAATTCATGGACTTCCCTGAAAAGGAGAGCCCCGTTGTGTCTTTCGGAGTCGACATGCACAACCCCCTGCAGTTCCTTTCCCAGCCCCTTTCCTGGCTGATAGCCCATTCCTTTCATCATCCACCAGGCAACTATTTCTGGAGGCATCATCAACATCATGATCTCGGGCAGCTCTGTAGCTGAAACCAATGGCTGGACAAGTTCTGCTACTGGCAGTGCAGAAGAGGGGTCATCCACGTCATTTAAAATGGGAATGTTGGTTACTTTAATCACTTGGCCCTTGTATGGGAACTTCAGACGTTGATGATTAGTGGAGGAAACAACTCCTATTACCTTAAGATATATGCATCCTAAAATAGCTTTAAATGTAGGGTCTAGTTCTAAAACATGAAACTCGGTGGTGACATCACACGGCCTGAGCCCTACTTCCAATGTAACCGCCCCTCATGCCAGCTTTCGGGAGTTGCCATAGGCTGTCACCGTGATGGCAGAAGGCTCGATTTCCTCATTGGAGATGCCGCAAAGTTGCAATGTTTCTGCGGCATGACATTTATAGACGCTCCGGTGTCAATCAAGTAAGACTTGATCTCTACACCTATGATGACCACTGCGACATGTAAGGCGTACTTTCTGATTTCAGGCCGTGCCAACTCCTCCTATGTGAAAGTGAGTGTCAGGTGTTCACTCCTTGGTGCTAGGACAATAATGATCTTCTTGGCCGGGAGGTCCTCATTGACCATGACCCACTGCAAGTATTGTTGTAGGATGTCCTGATGGTTCTTTAACCTCTTTATAAGCTCCATGATTGAAATCCATGTTGGCATTTTGTCCAGATGCTTCAATAGGTCATATGACGTGCCGAGCAATGGTTCTTCTACCACCTCCTCTTTTGCTTGCTCCTATGGTTGCATCCCAGCTTGGGGGAAGACCGTTTGGAACATTCTCACGCTACGAAGTACCGGTGCCAGCGTGGTAGTAGGGAGTGGTGATGATGGTGATGGTAGAGTTGGTTGGGATGTTGAGGGGCCCGTGGTAGGTAGGGGCGGTGAGGATTGGATGATGAGGGGTCGTGGGGTAGTGGAGGCCGGTATGTTGGGTGATGGTTGGGGTGTTGGTGGTGATGGTTGGATGATGAGGGGTCGTGGAGGGGTAGCGACTAGTAGGTTGGGTGACGGTTAGATAATGAGAGGCCAAGGGGTGGTGGAGGCTGGTAGGCTAGGTGATGTTTGGGGTGTTGGTGGCGGTCTAATGATTAGACGCCGGGGAGGAATGATGGTTGACGAGTTAGGTTGGGATGATGGTTAGGGTGTTGGTTGGGATACTGGTGGTGGTCTAATGATTAGGCGCCATGGAGGGTTGATGGCTAGT
This sequence comes from Cryptocoryne crispatula var. balansae, assembly GCA_036172225.1. Lineage (NCBI taxonomy): Eukaryota > Viridiplantae > Streptophyta > Magnoliopsida > Alismatales > Araceae > Cryptocoryne > Cryptocoryne crispatula. The sequence continues at coordinate 77,702 of JAYDZW010000047.1, forward strand.
GAGCTCAGAGGTGTTTGGGTAGCTTGTGGGCTGGGGGCAGCTCTCGGTATGGAGAGTACGGTGCGGTTTGTAGGTGGGATTGGTCTAGCGAGCATGGAGGTGGTTTGATCCTCAACCTGCCAACCCTGAGAGTGGTGGGTTGACTCCTCGATGGCAGAGTGGATGAGGCCGAATCTCTGGTTTGGATGTGCTGGTGCTGGTGCTTGAACGGGTGCATGTACCGGTAGTGGATCTTGAACTATACCTAGGTCGGGTTGCTGTTGTGCTTGAGGTTGCTGTCGCTGTGGTTGATTCTGCCATGCCTTCATTGCTTGAATGGATTCTCCTATCTGTCCCCAGTCAATGTTCCCTTGATCATTGAGGTCATGAATGTAGTCTTTATATTGGAAGCATACTTCCACCGTGTACCAAGGATACTGATGGTAGGCGTAGTACTTTGTCATATCAGCATTCGCTGGCCATCCTTCTCTCTCCTTCGAAAGCTCCAACTATTGTTTAACCATCAATGCATTGAAAATATCGGTGAGGGAGAATGGCAGTTGAGGATAGTACTCTCTCTTGGGTCCCCCCTCCTAGGTTGGTTGGCTAGTGGTGGCACTTGGTTGTAAGCTTGTTGTTGTTGTGGTTGTGGTCGGTTGTAGATAAGTTGTTGCTGAGGTGCTTGGTTGTAGGTATTTTGTTGCTGGGGTGCTCGGTTGTAGGTGGGTTGCTGTAGAGGTGCTCGGTTGTAAGCAAGTTGCTGTTGGGGTTGAGGAGCTGGCTGAGGAGCTGGCCAGTATGGTTGGTGGGATGGTGGGTTACGGTATTGGCTTTGGCGATACCCACCCTGGCTCCCCATGGCATTGACGCTCTCATTGTTCACTACCCCTTCGGTGGTAGGCCCTATAGGTGTAGGCTTTCTAGTGTTACGACATTTGGGGTCGAATGGGTTGATCATGGAAGTGTCCTTAAAATGGGCTTGGAGGTAACGGGCGCTATCACACAACTCACTCATGGTAGTCGGGCGGTGCATAATCAAGAGGTTGCGAAGGTTAGGCGTGGTATTCACGATGTGCATCCTCACTTACTCCCCCTCTGAGATGGTATTCACTAGCCTCGCAGCCATTCCCCTCCACCGATTAGCAAAGTTGGTAAAATCTTCATCCGGCTTCATTTTTCTCAGCAATTATATCAGTTATTGAGTAGGCTGGCCCCACCCGGTCCTTGTACCTTTGTAGAAACTTTGCCTTGACAATATCAAAATCCACTGCCTCAATAGAATCAAGAGAATAAAACCAGTCAAGGGCAGATCCTTCCAATGACCAATGGAATAGGAAGGCAAGTGCTTTGCGGTCATTCTTCCAGAACGCGGAGTCGTATAGAAAGCTCTTTAGGTGGTTAAAGGGGTTCCCAGTCCCATTATAGCTTTTGAAAGATTGGAATTTCAAAAGGAGGGAGATGTAGGATCGGGGAAGATGGAATAGAGATTTCAGGGGTGGCTTTAGAATCGAGGCGGTGCCTCAGCTCTTCAAAGCGCTCATCCATCTGGTTAAGTTTTTTCATAAATGCCTGGGCGAGGTTAGATTCCTGAGCCACTGGAGCAAAGTTTTTAGGTGAATGGGTTGGAAGAGGCTGGAAATAAGAGCTGGAATAGCATTATGTGAATGCCCCACAACAGGGTGAGTGGAGACACGGTAGGGTTGCCCAGGAGAAGAAATGATCAGGGGCCTGACTGCCAATTGAGGTGGTGAGAAGGCTTGATTTCCCTCGACCGGATCTTGATTGGCGGGCATCTTGCCCTTGCACAGGTGAAAAGGATTCAGGGTCTAGATGAAGAGATAGACCCTGAAGGAGTTACTCCATGCTAAGTGAAGCAGGTTGATGAGTAGGATTTTGAATTTCAGGCTCCCAGACGACGTTGACATGGCCCTCTAGTTGGACCATGGGTTGTTGCAGCTCGTAGTGGCCCATCTCGTACTCCTCTTCTTGCTCGTAATAGTCTAATAACATCCCGATGTGTCTTCCAGACCTTAGCATCATGGGCATCCTGTCAAACTTTCTAACAAGATGGTTGAAAGAAAGTAGGTAAAAGGTATAAATGCAAAGAGAATTTTTGTTTGTTATGTTTGTGTTTCTTTTGTTTGATTTTATTTGGTTTTAATTTTGTTGTTTGGCAACCAAGTTGAACTCAAAAATTAAAAGGATTTTTATTTTGTTTTCTTAGATGTTTTAAAAAAAGAACTTTTTGGTTGTTTTCAATTGTGGTGAGCAAACAAGTTATGTAAACAAGTTCTTAAGATGACTACTCGATAATTTTTGGGTTGAAACCTTAGATTTAGATAGATTGTTAGCAATTGTTCACTCAAGTAGGTATGGTTCCTATTGCTTCAATCTTCAAGACCTAAAGTTGTCACTCAATCACCACGAGTAGGTACTTGGGTTCTTTGGGTTTTGGGGAAGTGGTACAATCGGCCCAATCGTGTAGAGAGGAATACTCCATGGATGGGGACTTACGGAGGCCTTGATGGAAACAACCAAATCAACTAGGAAGTGATATCCTAGAAGAGAGGTTAGAATCCACCTAGAAGGTGTTTGGAGGGTGAGGGTGTATTGGGAGAGAGAGCCCCCGCCTCGAATGCCCTACGGATCGGAACAAGTTCGGTACCCGATGCAAAAAGTTAATGCAAAAGTAAAAATGGAGGGTAAGAGGATAAGAAGCAAACAATGTGCACAAGCATGAAAATGAAAGAAAGCTATTAAGTAAATCAAGCAAGAGTATGCAAGCAAGACAAGCAATTATAAAGTAAAACAAATAACTAGCAACTAGCAACTAAAAAGGTGGTTCGCACGGGAACCGGCTTGTGATGGAATGTCCAAGTAGGGACGAATCTGAAATGAAGGTAAAAGGATGGTCCACGCGGGGACCGATTTGGAAATGAGGTGGCTCACACAGGAGCTGAGTTTTGGAAAGGTAGGTGGTTCACACGGGAATCAATTTTTGAAGGAAAAGGAGTGGTTCACGTAGGAACCAGTTTTTTTGATTAAAAAAAAGGGAAGAAGGGCCACGTGGGGCCAATATAAAGTGGTGTAAAGGGGTAGTCCACTCGGGGACTGATATGAAAGTGGGTTGGTTCACACGAGAACCAGTTTAGAAAAGGGGTTGGTTCACGCGAGAACCGGTTTTTATGAAGAAAAGGGTGGTTCACGCGGGAACTGGAGTTAAAGATGACCAAATGGAAAGAGGGCCATGTGGGGCCAATCTGAAGGTACCGTAAAGAGGTGGTCCATGCGGGGACCAATTTGAAAATAAGATGGTTCACGCGGGAACCGAGTTGGAAAAGAAAGGTGGTTCACGCGGGAACCGGTTTATAAGAAGAAAAGAGTGGTTAACGCAGGAACCGGGTTGAAATTTAAAGAAAGCAAGTCAAGTCCACATGGGCGACAATCTTAAAGAAAAAGTAAACAGCAAGTTTAAAGGTAAATTGACATTGAAAGGGTAAAGGACAAGCCGGTTCGCGCGGGAACCAAATCGTAAAACAACTACTTGCACGGTTGAATAAAGCTAGCACGGCTGAAGACATTGTTTGTCCCACCGTGGTCGCCAAAAGGCTATTGACTTTAGAAATGGGTTCCGGATTGGCACCTCAAGAAAAGGGTAAAAGATGGAATAGGGGAAAGGGGGTGAATCGGAAAACACTCAGAAAGTGGTAAAATCCTCACCTCGGTCCCACACTCACATTGATCCCCGAACTTTCATCTCACGGCGTCGCTCGAGCATCGGAGATGGTTCGGGTCATGTGAGAGGAGAGTGAGGAATGAATTGACTTAAAGCATGAATAAAAGAGGTGGTCGCCAGGAGCCGCGGGCTATGCTTTATGGAATTGAACAAGAGATTAAGTTAGATGACTGTGTGTACCTTAGCGCGGGAGATTGAGATGTGAGTTCAACCTTCTTATTCTTCAACCGACCGATGAAGAAGAGTCCAACTGGTGCTAGCTTGATCGATCTATGCAACTTAAAACAATGAATCAAGTGAAGAGTTCGATTAGACATGATAGAAGTGTAGAAAGTGTAACAAAAGATGAGAAATAAGCAATTGAAACCGAACTCACCGACTTTGGGGTGAGCCTTAACCTTTTTCTTGTGTTTTTGGTTATGTAAAAATGATGCAAACTAAACTAAAAGATATTCTATCAAATAAATATACTGAATGAAATGAGTTAAGAAGAACTTATGAAGTGAATTGGCTTGAGTTGAAGCCGAGTTAGTTGAAGAAGGCCGATTCGGGTAGCCTTGCACCCTTCTGGCACAACTTTGGTGCATAAAATTCTAAAGCTGACCCTGATGTCAGAATTGAGTGCCATTTCCTTCTATGGATGGGGAACTTGGAGAGGAAGAGATATCCTTTTAATGACTTTTTTGGAATCTATCAGCACAAGCCTGTAGAAAATCAGAAACTGGATGGATATGGAAGAACAGAACCATGATGTATGCACTCAGTGCAGCAATCGCCACAGATAGATGGAAAGTCAGAATTGAGTGCTGCCAGCTTAAAATGAAAGAGAACGAAGAGAAGAACAACTCTTCTTTTGAAGACTTTTAAATTAGGAGCCTCGGATTTTCTACAGAAGCCAATGAAGTTTGGATGCTGTAGAACTCACGGATCGGACTTCTCCTTCACTTCGAGATCGATTTTTTGACGTTGGATCGACTTTGGACGTCGGGATGGCCTTAGGAGGGAGCTTGGATGACCTCAGGATGAGCTAGGCAGGGGGGGTTCCTCCTTGAGTCATTGGGAATAGCCCTCAATTTATAGAGATGGAGAACCAGTTCAAAATATGAAAATTGGCCCGATCGCGCCCCCGGCTTTCAAAGGAGGTGAGGGCGCACAGGGCGCGCAGGGCATGCCCTCACCCTTGGGGCGCGGTCTGTGCACCCCTTGTTTCAAAGGAGGCGGGGGTGAGTTACGCATTTCATTGTTAAAAATCGCCGGAACCTTCCATAAATTGCTAAAAATCAGACTTGACAAGATGAACGCACCCCTGACCCAGGGGCACAGTCAAAATAATCGATCTTAAGCGGGGGAAACTTTCCAAAATCCGGTTTAGAAGGTGCTAATTGGGGTAACTTCCGATTTCCAAAACCGCGACCCCACCTTTAAAAGGGAGCAAGGGTGCGTAGAGCACGCCCTTGGACTGAGGGCGCCCTAGTGTGAGGGCGCGGTGACCGCACCCTCCCATTTCAAGCGGGGTGGGGGCATGGTGCACTCTCTCTCCTATGCATGTTCCACGGGCCGTAACTTGCAAAAGGGATGCCCGATTTGGCTCCCATTTGTTGCATTGGAAAGAGGGCCGTAAACTGCAGCTCCTCAAGTTAGTAAACCAGCTAGCATGACTCCCGAGATGTTCGCACGGGGCTTTCTACCGGTTTACCCTCTCGTGGAAAGCCAAAAACCGCGGCGAAGATCTGAAAGGGCACGATTCCGGTCGAGGAATCTTGGTTCAACCTAGAATGACTTAAAATGATGATCGAACAAGTCCAGTATGGTCGAAAAACTTGAAATTATCGAAAAATCCAAGATTAACCCAGTAAACATGAATCGAAGCTCAGAAAAGTCAAGAAACCCTAAAATTGACCGATACGGCCGTATGGCCCTGGTTGATGAAAATATATGGCTAGGATCGACCCGGGTGACCCGAAAAGACCCGGTGATGACCAAAAAGGCCTAACACATGGTCTGAGATAGCCATGTTAGTACAGATCGAAAAGCTATAACGAAAAGCCATTATAGATCAACGCCTACCGAAATGACTTCTCGGAAACCCTGAATGTTACGGAACACACGCGGAACTCCCGAGACGTTCAAGTATGAACCATTCATGGTCAGTCATCAAGTAGGCTTCGTGTTTTCATGGTTCACGCGTGGCTCTCGCTTGAAGGTTACGGCTTTATTCCAGAAATTATTGGTCCATTCCCAACTCACGAGGGCTCTCCACCAACATCCTTAGCTCATCTCGACAAGGTAATCTGGATTAGTTAATGGTAAAATAAAGGATATCGCCAATGGAATAGGAGTCTATGGCTCCGAATCAGGCCAATTTGGCGTGTCTACACCCCTAACCCACCAACCACCACCACTCTACAGCCCCTCATCATCCGACCATCACCCTACCTACCAACCACCACCACTCTACAGCCCCTCATCATCTGACCATCACCCAACCTACCAACCACCACCACTCCATGACTTCTCATCATCTGAATATCAACACCAACAACTCAACCATTGCCTAACCTATCAATCACCACAATAATCCAACCCTCACAACCTTTACCTACCTTTGGCCCCTCAACACCCCAACTAGCCATAACATCAACACCTTCACCACTCCCCCCTACCATGCTGGCGTCAATACTTAGAAGTGGGAGGATGTTCCCACGGGGCTTCCCCCACGCTGGGATGCAGTCACAGGAGTAGGCAGAAGAGGAGGTGATAGAAGAACTATTTCCTGGCATGGCATATGATTTGTTGAAGCATCTGGATAAAATGCCAGCATGGATTTCAATTCTGGAGCTTATAAAAATGTTAAAGAATCACCAAGAAATTATGTAGCAGTACTTACAGCGGGTCAAGGACAATGAGGACCTCCCACCCAAAAGGATCATCACTATCTTGACCCCTGGGAGTGTGCACTCATCACTCATGTTCACACAAGAGTTGCTACGACCGAGAGATCGAAATATGCCCTGCATGTTGCAGTTGTCATTAGAGGCATAAAGATCAAATCCTGCTTGATTGACATAAAAGCATCTATAAATGTCATGTTGCTAGAAACATTGTAGCATGCGGCATATCTGATGAAGAAATCGAGCCTTCTACGATTACGGTGATTGCGTACGACAACTCTAGGAAGCCAGCACGAGGAGTGGTTACGTTGGAAGTATGGCTTGGACCATTTACTATCACCACTGAGTTCCATGCTCTAGAACTCGACCCCATGTTTAAAGCCATATTGGGTCATCCATGTCTCGAGGCAATAGGAGCTATTGCCTTGACCAATCATCAATGTGTGAAGTACCCATACAAAGGGCAGGTCATCAAGGTAACCAATGTTCCTATTCTGAACGATGCAAGTGATCTCTCTTCTACATTGCCACTATCAGAATCTATTCAGTTGCTAGTCTCAACTATAGAATTGCCTGGGGTGATGACATTGATGACCTCGCCCCCATATATGGTTGTTTGGTAGATGATGAGGAGAATGGGATATCAACCATGAAAAGGGTCGGGTAAGGAGTTGCAGGGGGTTGTACACCCTATCAAAGTTGTCTAGAGACCGAGAAGGCAAGGGCTCGGCTATAAGCCAAGTTTCATTCCAAGGATGGTCTACCGGCAAAACATGCCATGGGGCTCCAAAAATTCTTCATCAAAGGGGAGACCATGATGATGGTCAGAGATGAAGAAGAACTAGTCACTACAACCAAGAGGAGGAGAGCCCCAGAACATGAGGAAGATGTGGATAACCTGAGATCATCCATGGCCCGATTGTTCTTGGAGGGGGAAGAGTAGAAAGAACCATTCAAGGGTGAGCCCATTTAAAAATAGCTCGTCAACTCGAGCAAACCACCATCCAATATTCCGCATGAGCCATATCCTATGGTCATGTATTTAAAGATCCTCACACCTCTCCTCTTGAATTCGCTCGATGGGCTTTCTAGCCCAATTCCCACCTCTGGGTTGGTATGGCCACCTGAATTGATCATTGGGCCTGAGAGCCCATTCAAATCTTCCTACCCCACTGGGTATAGACATGCCAAATTGGCCTTATTTAGAGGTTAAACTCTTATTTTATTGGCAATACTATTTATTTGACCATTATCTGATCTAGATTAGCTTGTGGAGATGAGCCAAGGACGTCAGTGGAGAGCCATGTGAGTTGATAATAGACTGAAGATTTTAGAAGCAATGTCGTAACTTTCAAGCGAGAGTCGCACGTTAATTGTGAAAACACGAAGCCTACTCAATGATCGATCCTTAATGATCCACAATTTAAGGTTTTAGAAATCTTGAGTGAAATGTGCAACATTTGGGTTTCTGACAAGTCATTTCGCCAGTCGTGGGTTTAAAATGGCTTTTATCACAACTTTCCAATCCATACCATTACGGCTATCCCGGACCACGTGTTAAGTCTTTTCGATCATCACCGGGCCTTTCCATGTCCTACGAGTCAACCCTAGCCATATACCATCGTTTCGGTCAATTTTAGGGTTTTCTGGTTATTTCTCGACTTTTCAAGGTTCATTTCACGTTTACTGGGTCATTCTCAGCTTTTTTGATGATTCTGAGTTTTTCGATCATACCAAACTTGTTTGGTCATCATTTTAAGTCCTCCCAAGCTGACCCTAGGCTCCTTGGTCAAAACTGTGTCTGTTTGGATCACCGCTATGGCTTTTGACATCCTCGGATCATAAACCGAAGGTTAAAATCTCATACAAAGATTTTTGAATGTAAGCCAGTTGGTTTACCAATTTGGGGAGCTACATTGGCAAGTCCTCTTTCATATCAAACAAACAGGAGTTGAAACAAACATTTCATTTGCATGTTATGGCTTGTGGACGTAGGGCGTGTAGGAGAGAGAATTGAACGCACCCCTGAACTGGGTGAGCGGTCAGCATGCCCTCACTATGAGGGCATAGTCTACGTGCTCTCAGACAGAGGATGGTTGATTCTGGAAACTGGAAACTTCCCCCCATTTGGATCTTCCAAATCAATTTTTGAGATGTTTTCCCACTTAAAACGTTTATTTTGACCATGCCCCCGAGTCGGGGGTGCATTCATTTTGTCAACTGCATTTTTAGTAGTTTTCTAGAATGTTTAAACAATTTTTAGAAGTAATGCGCTTGATCATGCCCTCACCCTGATGGCGCGGCTTGCGCGCCTTTGGGTTGAGGGCGCAGCCTGCACGCCCCCAACCTGGGGGCGCGGTCATTTTCTTTCTATGTTTTGCATTGGTCTTTCTTCCCCTATAAATTGTCGGCCATTCTCAATGAGTGGAGGTTACCATGCATGCTCTAGCTTGTCCAAAGGTTGTCCAAGCTCTTCTCCAAGCTCTCATTCACATTGTACTCCAATCTGGTGGTGAGAGATCGACCCCGACGTAAAGAAGGAGGCCCAATTTGTATTCTCTACATCAATGTTCTTCATCATCCTCTATAGAAATTTCGAGAAGCGTTATGCCAATGTGGCCAACATAAGAAAGCTGCATCTCTACATTCTCTTTCACTTTCAACTAACAACACTGAATTCTGACGTGTCATTTGTCTGTGGTGATTGCTTCACCAAGGGAACACGACCAGGCTCTGATTTCATATCTGTTCACTTCTAGAAATTCTAAACGTCTTTACGAGCACATTCTGAAGAAGTTGTCAACATAAGATCTCTTCCCCTCCAAGTTCTTTGTCCATGGAAGCATATGGAACTTGATTCTCTGCACCAAAGTTGTGCTAGCAGGACACTACACTTACCCGAGAGTATGCCATCTGTAGACACGCCAAATTTGCCTAATTCAGAGCATAAAACTCATGTTTTATAGGGTAACATGTGTGATTGACCTTAGAATGATGCCGGGTCTTTAAAAGTTGATTTGGAGCTTCGCCGAACGAAATCGGACGTTCTCTGATGTTTTCCGCAAAAAGCCATAATTTTCGAGCGAAAGCCACACGTAAATCGTGTAAACACGGAAGTTGGCTAAATGACCAATGCCTAATGATCATGCATTTAAGGTTATGGTCATATTCACACCCCGAACAAGTTTTGTTGCATACCGTGCCTTTCCGGTTTGCCGTCGGAGTCATTTTGACCTGTATCGGATCTTCTGCTCACTGCCCTAACTTCCGGATAAAATTCTGAATTTTTGGAGGGTGTTATGGCTGATCCGATGCTATAGAAAGCTTCTTCGGCCTGTTATCTTTCCAACGCAACAAACGGCGTCGAATTCTGAGTTCGGGAGTGTTCGCAATGGCTTCTGGAAGAAGGACGCGCGAAACCAGTCCCATGCGCCCGGGTTCCTGGTCACATGCGCCCGGGACCCAGGGCACGTGCCCATGCGCCCTACCAGTGAGGCACGTGACCTCGTGCCCTCACTTGAGGGCACATGCGCCCTATCCTGGAGGCATGAGGGACCCAGTTTTTCACCGGGACTCTACCACTGAACCGCCGATCGGATAAGACCAACTTTCTCGGGATTTGTGCCCATGCGCCCTCACTGGGGGCACATGCGCCCCTCAGTGGGGCGCATGCGCCCAGGGGTGGGGCGCAAGGCACCTATTTTTTAGCCCGGATGAGGCCGTCTGTTCTCCTATAAATTAACTCTGATTCCGGTCATTCCAAAGGCATGGGCACGACCCCCCAGGCATCTCAAGACGTCCAACCTCCCTCCTGCATTGATTTTGTGATTTTTAGAGAGAGAATTTCAAGTTTTTAGAGAGAGAAAAGTCGGTTCAAGAGAGAGGAAGGCTGTACTGCAGGTGATCTGCCAAGTCTCTCTTCTTCAGCCTCTACAGTAGTGTGTGGACATCTGCTGCCTAAGCTCTCTTCATAAAAGTTCTTCCTCTCCAAGTCTTATTCACTTTGCAATCGACGGCACTTGATTCCGAGGTCGGGGTTGGTCGTGACTGTCGACTCCATAAAAGGGTTCCGGATCGGCACCTCAAGATAAGAAGGTGAAAGATAGATGGAATATGCGAATATGAGTGAATCGGAAAAACACTCGGAAAGCGGTAAAATGTCCTTACCTCGATCCCACACTCATATTGATCCCCGAACTTTCATCTCACGGCGTCGCTCGAGCACCGGAGATGGTTCGGTCATGTGGGAGGAGAGTGAGGAGGAGATGAAATTAAAGCATGAAAAATGTGGTCGCCAGGAGCCGCGGGCTCCGCTTTATGGGATGTAAATTAAGAAGTTGAGTTGAGTTGACCGTGTACCTTAGCGTGGGAGATCGGGATATGGGTTCAACCTTCTTCTTCTTCGGCCGGCCGATGAAGAAGAGTCTCCAATCAATGCTAGCTTGTTCAACCTGTGCAACTAGAAAAATAAACCAAGTGAAAAAAATAATTAGAACTATGGGAGGTGTAGTAACTGTAGTAAGAAGATGAGAAAGAAGCAATCGGAATCGAACTCACCGGATTGGGGTGAGCCTTAACCCCTTTTTTGTATTTTTTGATTTTGTAAAAATGATGCAAATAAACTGAAATATGCTTTAAAACAGTAAATGAACTGAGTTAAATGAGTTGAGAAAGCTTATGGAATGGATCGGCTTGAGTTGAAGCCGAGTTGGTTGAAAAGGGCCGGTTCGGGTAGCTTTGCACCCTCCTGGCGTGACTTCGGTGCAGAGGATGCTACGGACGACCCCAATGTTAGAATCGAGTTCCGTTTGTTGTAGTAGACGGAGGACTCAGAGAGGAAGAGTTCTTATGTTGATTACTTCTCATAAATCCTCCTGTATAAGTCAGTAAAAATTATGAAAGTGGGCGGATATAGAAAACAGAACCTGGATGTGCGCCCTCAGTGTAGCAATCGTCACGAACAAACGGCAAGTCGGAATTGAGTGCCGTCAGTTGGAGATGAAAGAGGACGAAGAGAGGAACAATTTGTATGTTGAAGACTTTTGCAGCAGAAGCCTCGGATTTTATACAGAAGTCGATGAAGATGGTTGATGAAGAACACCCGGATCGAGCCTTCTCCTTCACCTCGAGATCGATTTCTTGACTTCGGATCACCTTTGAATGTCGGGACGGCTTTGGAGAAGAGCTTGGACAACCTCTGGACGAGCTAGGCATCGGGGGTTAACCTTGGGTCACTGAGAATGGCCCTCAATTTATAGGGGAAGGAAGCCGGTGCAAAATTTAGAAACTGGACCGACCGCGCCCCCTCTTTTCAAAGAGGAGGAGGGTGCGCAGGGAGCGCCCTCAAACCAGGGGTGCGCAGGGCGCGCCCCCAGTTCGGGGGCGCGGTCTGCGCGCCCCCCTGTTTCAAAGGAAGCGGGGGCGCGTTACGCGTCTCACTGCTAAAAATCAAAGGAAACTTCTGCAAATTGCTAAAAATCGACTTGACATACGTAACGAGCCCCCGAACCGGGGGCGCGGTACAAATAATCGAAAATTCTCCGCGGAAACCTTCCAAAAATCCGGTTTAGAAGGTGCTAATCGGGGTAATTTGCGATTTAAAGAAACTTACCGCGCCCCCGCCTTTCAAAGGAACCGGGGGCGCGCAGGGCGCGTCCCCAGTTTGAGGGCGCGCAGGGCGCGCCCCCGGGTTGAGGGCGCGCAGGGCGCGCCCTCCTCTTTCAAGCGGAGTGGGGGCGCGGTACACTCTCTCTCCTGTGCATGTTCCGCGAGCCGTATCTTGCAAACGGGATGTCCGATTCGGCTCCCGTTTATTGCATTGGAAAGAGGGCCTTCAACCGCACCTCCTCAAGTCGGTAAACTAGACGGCGTGACTCCCGATATGTTCGCACGGGGCTTTCTACCGGTTTACCCTCTTGCGGAAAGCCGAAACCCGGGGCGAAGATCCGAAAGAGCACGGTTCCAATCGAGAAATCTCGGGTCAACTCGGGATGACTTAAAATGATGACCGAACAAGTCCGGTACGATCGGACAATCCGAAGTCATCAAAAAATCTGAGATTAACCCGGTAAATGTGAATTGAAAGCCGTAAAAGCCGCAAAACCCTAAAATTGACCGAACCGGATGTATGGCCCCGGTTGATGAAAATATTCAGCTAGAATCGACCCGGATGACCCGAAAAGACCCGGTGATGACCGGAAAAGCCTAATACATGGTCCGGGATAGCCGTGTCAGCACAGATCGAAAAAGCCGTAACGAATGCCGTCATTGATCGACACCTACCGAAATGACTTCTCGGAAACCCTGAATGTTACGGAACACATGCGGGACTCCCGAGACCTTCAATTATGGACTATTCAAGATCGGTCATCGAGCAGGCTTCATGTTTTTACAGTTCACGTGAGGCTCTCGCTTGAAGGTTACGGCAATATTCCGGAAATCATTGGTCCATTCTCAACTTGCGAGGGGCTCCACCCATGTCCTTAGCTCATGTCCGGATCAGATAACGGTCAAATAAAGGATATCGCCTATGGAATAAGAGTCTGGGGCTCTGAATTAAGCCAATTTGGCATGTCTACAGCTTGCCTCGCCTTGATGTCGGCTTTTCAGGGGAATGGCATGTAGCGGAGCGGAGTGAAACGTAGAGAAAGCGTAGTGAAACGAGATGGATCGTAGTGGAATGTAGTGGAGTGAAATGGCGATGGACTGAAAAGGTGGCATCAAGGTGTAGATATAGACACGCTCAACGACCAGATTTGGCAAGACGAATCTCCTCAAGTCTCCTGGTTAACCGCCATGTTTCATCAAGTCTTCCTATGTTCGATTGGTAAGAGATGTGCCATTGGCACGAGAGAAGAATAGACAACCCCCAACGCGGTGGGGAGTCCCCGAAACATGGGTTCGTAGGTTCATCATCAGCCGATAACCCGATCTTTGCGGTGTTCCTGTACTGTGACGGGCTAAAATTTAAAGAGATTTGTTTTGAAAAAGTAAAAGAATACCAATCGAGCACATTCGGGCTCTCAGATTCATTTAAGTCTTTCAAGAGACAAGATTCAATTCGGAATGGAATGATCTCAGATTCCGAAAGGCAAATGTTTAAGCATAGACCGTGAAGATATTGACGGTGCAAGTTCTGACCAAATAGAAGGCCCTTGGCGGGATGAATTGGCTGCCATGGTGGGCTGAATAGCAAAGAAGGTGCAATGGTCATAGTGGTGACAAGATTTCAGGGCACAAAGTGGTTACCGAACACGGTGAGATTAATAGACACGGTGGGATATTAGAGAGGTTGGTGGGACTAGAGATCATGATGGGATTAGAGAACACGATGGGATTAGAAAACACGGTGGGATTTAGAATGATCGAGAGAGTGAGAAGGTGAAGTTTAGGAAATGCTGTATTCAATGATAAAAAAAAATGTAATGCAATTAATGCTACATGATGCATGTTGGGCTCAAGAAAACAAAACAAAACTTGTATAACAAATAGTTGAAGATATAGATTGTCTATGAGGTTAAGATACCCATTCGGGAACTATCGTCCCTCACAGCACAAATTTGGCTTATCCGTGAGCATTAGAGATGACCCGACCGTCGTAGATTTTGATGAAGGGGATCTCGGGTCAAGTCTTCTCCATACTCAAGGTCTTCAACAAATAATGCATAAGATAATAATACACGACTAGCAACATATATGCTAGTTGGCAAGTTATGGGGGTTTCCCATGTTGATTCTTCTGTTTCCGCGAGCAATTCCTGTCTTTCATCAAAATGTTAGTTTCGAATGAACAATGATGTTCACTCGAGCTTAATAAAAATCAAGCATAAATGTATTTGATTTTACAAATTTTTCTGAATTTTTTTTTCTGAAATTTTCTGATTTTTTCTGAATTTTTGAGAAATTTTGGAAGAATTTGACCGAACGTGCCCCCGAGCCAGGGGCGCGGCCTGCGCGCCCCCACTTTGGGGGCGCGGCCTGAGCGCCCTGGGTTGGGGGGCACGGCCTGCGCGCCCCCACTTTGGGGGCGTGTTCGATCTCAGTTTCCTGTTTTGACCGGATCCGAATCCGGTTCAAATCGGGACCGATTTCTCCTATATAAACACCTCTTAGGACGACCAAATCGTCCTACCAACACCCAGGATAGCTCCTCCTTTGAAAAAGTAGCGTGTTGGCTCGGTTCGAGGTATTTCAAGCGTCCCGGGTCATCTGAAGGCCAGAATCGGCGCCGACTTGGTAAGTTCGCTGCCAATTTTAGCTTTCAACCACTCTCTTCTTCTTTTTCTTAAAATTTTTTTCTCTTACCTAGAGGTTGATCAACTCTCGTGCATCCGCGGCATCTGGAGCGGTGCGCGGTTGGGGCCTTCAGTTCTGGGCTTCTTGTACTGCGGACTGTCCGCAGCTTGCGTGGGCCGTCCTCCCTTCGGCAGTGCGCTTTTACTTGCTTGCTGGGCCGATCTTCACTTTAAGTTCGATCCAGCCGGTGAGGTGGCCACCAGGTCGCAGCTCTTCCTCCGTAGCCCCTTGTTCCCATATGCTGATGCGCTTGGCTTCGGCGAGAGAGTCGCCAATAGGTGTGCATCAGTGAAGAGGAGGCCAGACTGGCGTGCTCACTTTGCCTCCATGAACCGTTCTAGCTTCTTGCACTCTTCTGCTTCCTTGATGCAGAAGGACTTCCAGGTGTGCTTTGTGCCCGGCGTTGATCTCCGCCCCGGTTACGAGTTCGACCTTTGTGTTGTACAACGCTCACCGTTGCCACTCCCAGATCGGCTTGCCTCGGTACGAGTTGCCCAAGCTGTCCCACCTGCCACCTATCAAGGGTAGGCAGCTTGGCTCTGCGGATGACGAGGAGGAGGCGATCTCAGTCATTGCCTTGTGGGAGACGAGTCGGGTGTGCCGCCCAGGCCTCCTGATTGAGGAGGACCCCGACCGAAGCGCCGCTACATCTCCGTGTTGAAGCTTCTACTTGCACGAGAGTCTTCTTTTCCTGCTTTAGCTTGTCAGCCATGTTGTTTTTATTTTGAATAAACAATGAATTATTTATAGCAAGTTTGAGTGAAAATTCAAAAGAAATTTACCTTGTTTCGGAAAAATGCAAGACAAATGTTGACAATTATGATGAATATGCCTTGTTAATTTTCAACACCTTGAATATTTTTTAACATGAAACAAGATATTTTTGAAAGGTTTTAACATGCCTTTTTTCTTTAGGTAATTTTTCAGAGCAAACCGTGAGTCTGATGAATTTTATTTCGGTGACTCCTTGATCGGCTCGATTTTCTGAACAGCTTGGCGCTTTCTGAAATTTTCGCCATTTTTATCAATTTTGCTTCTGAAAAATACATTTTCAGCCATTTCTGACTAATAAATGTATAGAATTTTCTCCTAACCCATGAAAAATGTTAGCTAGTGATGATAAAAAACATGAATATGTCTAGCTAATTTAGGAATTGAGACATTCAAAGTTATGTGAAAAGAGGGATTTTTGATGAGAATTTAAAGAGAATTTTTCTTCGCAAAATTATTTTGAGCAAATCGTGCATCAGATCGAAATTCTTTCGGTGGCGTTGCGATCAGCTCGATTTTGTGAACCTTGGGTGATATTTTCAAATTTCTCCCGTTTTCACATTTTTACTCTCTATAAATACCCCCTGGGGGTAAGAATATCTCATTTCCACCTGTTCACCATCTCTCCTCGCGCTAGAAGATCCAGATTTTCAACTCAGATCCGGAGTCCGAAACGCTGTCAAAGGTTAGTGCCCCTGTTACAAAAAATGTAGATCGGGTTATGCTCTTCGATTTGGTTCAAGTTTCACGTGATTCGGAGTTGATTTGACGAAGTTATCGCGAAAATAAGGATCGAGCAGGTGAGAGAGTGCGGTCAACGCAAAATGTTGACCACACCCTCCGACCGGGGGCACGCTGAGCGCGCCTCCGGTTCGGGGATGCGCAGACCGCGCCCCCAAGAGGAGGGCGCAGTCTGCGCGCCCTCACTCTCCTCTCCGGGAAGGGGCGCGCAGAGCGCGCCCCTAAAATGAGGGCGCGCTCAGCGCGCCCTCAAATGGAGGGCGCGCGCCCTCCCTCTCCAAAGGAGGAAAGGGCGCGTTCGGCTGATTTTTTTTATGAATGAAATAAATAAAAATGTATGTAACAATGTTTGATATCAACTTCCCTTTTGGCACAGATGCCGAGACGTGTTCGCCGCCACGACTCCAATTCCGAGGATCCCGAGCTTCTGGCAGTCCGAGAGGTACATTTTCTTTTCCTGCACTTAATGATTAGCTCCTTTGCATTTTGACAATAAAAATTGAGTGAACTAATGAAATGATTCTATTGCAGGCCCGGATAAAATCCCGGATCTCGTGGGACCTGGTGCATGCTGCCTACCTAGGTCTACCGGACTTCCGGCGAGGTTCGGTTAGAGGAGATGGGGTTTGGGCCCATCCTCCGGGTGACTCCTTTTGGGAGGACCTACCACTGGTGCAGGTCCTCCGTGAGTCCTGGGACCCAGACTCCTTCGTGTTTCTGTTCCCGTGGGGGCACATGGTGCCCTCCTTAGAGGATGTTGCACACATCACCGGTCTTCGTGTTTACGGTAGGCCAGTGGTGTGTGCCACCTCTTCTGACTATTCGCCGCAGTTCCGGGCCCTCTTCGCATATGAGCCCGAATTCGACCCGGAGGATGGCCTACGCACTATCGCCAGATTAGAGGCAGGTGAGATGGTAGGCTTGGTGGATGCCGAGCGTGTCCATGGCGAGAGCCAGGACAGCTTTTTCTGCCGCATGGTCGGCCAGGCTGCAGCGGCATTTACCGGGTTACCTGGCTCTTTGGAGGCGGATGTAGACCTGCGCCGCTTCCTCCTCTTCTTCTTCGGGCGCCTTCTGTTGGGCTCGAAGACGGACCGCATCCATCTGCGGTTCCTCCCTTTGCTTGCTGACCTAGAGCAGGTTGGCACGTACGCGTGGGGGGCAGCGATGCTCGCCCATTTGTTCTGTGGCCTCCAGCCTAAGGCGGGTTCTGTTTCGGTTGCCGGCTTCTCTCCTTTTCTTCAGGTGACTTTTAGCAGCTTTCCTTTCTTGTACACTTGTATTGCTATGCTTTGCTCTGACGAGTTGTGCCTTTTACAGGTCTGGAGCTACCTCTACTTCCCCCTGGGTCGGGCACAGCAGTCCTACCTCGACCTCCTCCCCCTGATGGCTCGTTGGGAGCCTATCCGCCCTACTGGTGGTCATCGCGGCCGATTGGCTTCGATTCGTGCACGTATTCTCCGCTTCCCACACACTGAGGTATGTGTTTAATTTTTGTATCAATATTCTCCTGTTGAAATAATAATCATGATTTTGCTTCCCACAGGTGTGTTGGAGGCCATATCTCATGACCGATGACCATCTCCAGCCCTGGATTGCACACGCTAGTCGTGTCTTCGGCCGCGATCTTCATCTTCTGTGCGTCAATGAGCTGGCGCCACTGTGGCTTCGGTTCTCGGCACGTGCCCTCGGTCTGGAGCAGGACTGGTTGGAGCCTCCTCCTCCTCTTCCCCTAGTTGGTGCTCGTCCCAGGCGCCTTCTCCTCCCCGTGGACTGGGTGGAGAGGCACCACGCCTCGATCACTTTGTGGTATGAAGGCGGCGAGGTAGTTATTGGTCGGGGCGAGAGAATAGCCGAGACTACCTTCGCCGATACGCGGAGGCGTACGGCCACTTGTTCGTTCCAGAGGGTCAGGTAAATGCTTCTCACTTTCCTTTAATTCTGTGTTGTTGTTCTCTTCTGACCTTCATGTCATTTCAGGAGGCTCGGGCTCTACTGCTATGCCAACAGCTAGAGATTGTTGACCTTCGGCAGGAGGTGGCCACTCTTCGCGACATGCTGGAGACTGAGGTAGACACTGCCTTTGACCTTCATTTGTATCCTCAACATATGATTGCCTTGCTCTGATGTGTTTTTCTTCTATTCACAGCGGAAGGCTCGTGCCGAGGGTTCACCTCCTTCTCTGTCGAGGGAAGAGGTGGGCCGAGCTCCGCCGGCGTCTTAGTGAGGCGAGAGAGACCACGACGACCAAGGAGGCAGAGGTATCTTTCATTGTTGTCTACTCGGTTGTTGATTTTTCTTGGTTCATATACTTCCTCTTCTTCCGAGTTGCCGAGCTTCGCAGTAGCTTGTCCTCCCGTATCCGAGTCCTTGGAGTCCGAGGTGGAGACATTGTGGTCCGCCCCTGACCGATCTTCGTTCCCGGATGATCGTCTCGGATCTCCGCCTTCAGCACGAGAGAGCCATGCGCGAGATGGAGCGCCGGCATAGCCGGACCATGCGATCTCTGGAGCGGATGCACCTGCGAGCACGGAGTTCGTTTGTCGGCGGCGAGGCGACATTGCAGGTTTACCGCCAGGGCATCCCTCCACAGCCGAGCCAGAGTTGCACCCATCAGAGCAGCTCCCATCGGAGTGGCACGCACTGGAGTGGCGGCGCTGCTTGTAGTCGGGGTCACCACGGGCGGAGCCAGCAGGGGCAGAGTGGCCAGAGCCAGAGCCATGAGCACGGTGCTTCTGCGTTCCTGGCCACTTCTTCAGAGCGTCGCCGCAATGAGGCGGCCGCAGCAGCTTTGGCGGACACGGCTACCATGCCTCCTCCACGTGGTCATTCTCCCCGAGGGTAGCGGCGAGACCGATTTCTCGTAGCGAGCTTAGCTTTTCTGATGTTGTAGCTGCTTTTCTTCTTTGTTGTAGCACTTAATGGCATAATCAGATCTTCACCTGTTTGCTCCAGTGTTTATTTGATCTGCTTGACATCGCTCAAAAGGGTAGTTAGTATCACATTTCGGCTTAGCCCCTTGCAAGTTTGTCAAGGGGCGAAGCCTTCTAAGGGATAGCAAATAATAAAAATAAGTAATAGATGTAGGGTTAAGAGACATACCTGTTGGCGAGATTCTCACCCCTCCTTGACTTGTGTTTATTTTCTGAAATACTTAATAGAAGGGTTAAATATGTTCTATGGCTCACCCCCTTGCCTATTGTCATCTTGCCTTGCTTATATGTCAAGGGGGGAAGCCTTATCAACCAGGTAGAATGCACAAAATGACGGACAAGGTAAAAGTTGAGAGAGCTTACCTGCTATGGTGAGAGTCGCTCCCTTCTTGATCTCAGAATCCTGTCGTTGAGAGAACTTTCTCCTCTTATTTTAAAGTCCCTGAAAACACTTGATAAAAGAGGATTAGATCTTCACAACGACTCATCCCTTTGCCTATTATGGCCAACTTTGACTTAGGTCAAAGGGAGGAGCCCTCTTAATGGGGTGATAATGAAGGTAAATATGCAATGCGGAAATGAAACATGCAAGACATAAAGATAAACATGAATGCTAGCAAAGGCAAAAATCAAGGTTATGCCAAGTTAGATGATGCATTTTTTTTTAGATTTTTGGAAAGTATTCAAATTTTTTATTTTTTTGAAGATATTCAATTTTTTTTTTCGGATTTTTTTGAAAATATTAAATTTTTTTTTTGGATTTTTGAAAATATTTGATTTTTTTGGATTCTTGAAAATATTCATTTTTTTTGGATTTTTGTGGAGAATGTGCCAGTATTGAAACAATTCATCGATCTTTGAGTGTTAATCAAGATTTAAGTGATAAACACCAGGTGAAAATAAGGTTCCATACCCAAAATCTTTCTTGCCTTTTTCTCTTGATCGGTTTGGATTCCCCCTGAGTTTGGACAGTCTACCCTACCCTAGGGGTTTTAAGATGGAAGAATAATAGAGGAAGTCTTTGATAGGATTTGGGGGTGTTGAGGAGGGTTTCTCTACTCATGCCCAAATTGCCCGTTGGGGTTCGTTCTCTTCGGGTCTTTTCTACATATGGCACTTATTTAGACAAGTCTTTGACCTGTGGGGTCATTGCCCATCTTTTGGTGCCTTCTTTTCATTTTCTATTCTTTCAGGTACTCATTCAGACAAGCCCATATTTGTTTAAACCTGTGGGGTTCATTGCCCATCTTTTGGCACCCTATGAGACGGCCTCCTACTAAGGCGGCGGGCATTTTCGATACTATCCTCCTCTAGTCCCCTTCACCTATCTTGCACCGAATAGAAGAGAATAGGGTAAGGTTTCCTTTCCGCCTTCAGGGTTCTGCCTTGCCTCTCTTGAGTGTTGGGCTATCTAGATTCTGGGATCGGGAGGTGTTGTGTGTGCAAGGTGATGTCTACCCTTGACTTCTAGCTAACACCCTTGGATCGATGACTTAATATCATACTAGAAATTCTCCATATTTTTTTCTAAGGAAAATATTTTTTGAGGTAAACGCCGTTCCATGGATGGTTCATTTTTCTCCATCGGCGTTGGTTAGCTCATATGCATTGCCTGGATATTTTTCAGTTATAACAAAAGGCCCTTCCCAGTTAGGTTGCAACTTAGAGCGGGGACCACCCGGCTTAACGAATATGCGTTTTACTACCATCTCACCGATTTCGAACTTTCTCTCTACCACCCTCTTTTGATAAAACCTTTTCAATCGGTTCTAATAAGTCCGGGCATGCTCGGAAGTGGCCAATCTTCTTTCATCTAGGAGTTCAAGTTGTGCAAGGAGAGATTCTCGCCTCTCATCGACAGGGATGTCCCTGTCGAGTTGAACTCGGAGTGATGGAAGGAGTACTTTGTACGGGACCACCGCTTCCATCCCATATGCGAGAGCATACGGGGTTTGACCAGTGGGGGTCCGTACAGAAGTACGATAAGCCCATAGGGCATCTACAAGCTTATCTGGCCAGTCTGCGAACTTGCTAGACTTACGGAGTTTTCTTGATGATTTTAATCAAAGTTTTGTTGGTGGCTTCGCTGACCATTGCCTTGCGGGTAATAAGGAGATGAATGATGCAATGCAATGCGGTACCTGTTGCAAAGATCACGCAGATCTTGAGAGAGAAATTGCGGTCCGTTGTCGGTGATAATGTCGCTGGGTATCCCGAACCTGGCGATGATGTTGTGTTTGATGAAGGAGCACAATGTTGATGCCTTGATCTCCACGAACGCTTCCGCTTATGCCCACTTGGTGAAGTACTCTGTTGCCGTCAGGATGAATGATTTGGAACGGATTTCAGAGTTAAGATCACTTAGAGGGCCAATGATATCGAAAGCCCACATGGCGAAGGGCCATGGGGCATGTATCGGATGAAGGGAAGATGCGGGAGAATGGATCTTGTCGGCATGGAGTTGGCAAGAATGACAGTGCCGGACAAAGATGGAGCAATCCTCTTCTAGGGTTGGCCAATAATACCCCTGCCTGATGATTTTCTTGGCAAGAGCTTGAGCATTGACATGGCCCCCACAGACCCCGGAATGTGCTTCCTTAAGCACCAATTCTGCCTCTTCTTCATCAACGCACCTCAATAAAATTCCGCTCAGGCTCCTCTTGTAGAGCACCCCTCCTAGGATGGTATACCTCTGGGATACTCTCCTGATGGCCTTCTTTTCTTTTGCATTTGATCCAGGGGGATATGTCTGATCTTGACAATACCTTGCAATCTCATCAAACCAAGGCCTCTCACCCTCATCTAACTCTTCCAACTCGATTAGCGAAATCTCCTCTTTCTGCTCTAGATACTCCTTCCTGCCAAATCTCTCCTTGACTTTCAGAAATCGCCCATCTTTAATTGCTGGCATCGACCTTCTACGGACATGAATAGTCCGCACCTGTCTACCTAGTGGGACTGATAGGGATGAAGCTAAGGAGGCTAGGGCATCAGCAAGGATGTTCTGAGCTCGAGGAACATGGACAAAAGTGAGTTTGGAAAAGAGCTTGATGTAGCAAGAGGTGAGTTCTTGGTAAGGTTTGAGGTTTGGATGAGAAGTTCGGTATTTGGTTAGGACTTGGCGAAGAATTAGTTGGCTATCACCTATCACCCTTAATTCCGTGGCACCATAGAAATGAGCGGCCTCCAGCCCAGCTAGCAAGGCTTCGTATTCAGCTATATTGTTGGTTGCTAGGAAGTCAAGCTGAAATGCCTGTGGAATGGTGACACCATCGGGTGATAGAAGGACGATTCCTATTCCCTTACCGTGTGAATTCAGAGCCCCGTCAAAATATAATGTCCAAAGGTGGGAAGATCGGATCAACATTAGTTCGTCATCCGGGAGCTCCGATTGGACCGGGTCAAAGAGGGGTATAGGGTGATGGGCTAGATGTTCGGCAATGGCATAGCCCTTAATCGCCTTCTGGGGGACATAGGTGATATCAAACTGAGAAAGGAAGCTCTGCCAACGACCTAACCAATCAGTTAGAACAATTTTCTCCAGAAGGAATTTGATGGGATTGATGCGGGCAATAAGATTGACCTCATGAGCTAAGAAATAGTGTTTAAGCTTCTGAACTACCCAGACTAGTGCAGCACAGGTCTTCTCCACTACAGTATACTTCTGCTCAGATGGATCAAAGATCTTTGACAAATAGTAAGTTGCCCTCTCTTTCCCTTCTTCATCAACTTGTGCAAGGACTGCCCCAAGAGAATTCTCCAAGACCGAGATATATAAAACTAAGGGCTTGCCAGGGACTGGTGGTCTAAGCACAGGGGGACTAGCCAGGTATCTTGTCAAACCGTCGAATGCATCCTGGCACTTCGAATCCCATTTGAACTCGGCCCCCGCCTTGGTCAACTCATAGAAAGGTTTACACCTTTGGAAGTGTTGTGAGATGAACCAGCGGACAAATTGTAGCCTCCCGATTAATCCTCGAAGTTCTTTCATATTTCTCGGAGGAGGCATACCAATGATTGCCTTGGCCTTGTTTGGGTCGATCTCTATGCCCCTTTTGCTCACTATGAACCCCAATAACTTTCCTGAGGATACTCCAAAAGTACATTTCTTTGGGTTCATTTTCAATTTATATTCCCTAGCCCTTTGCAAGACCTTTCTCAACACTTCCGGGTGATCTTCTCGGCTTTTGGACTTAATGACCAGGTCGTCCACGTACACCTCTACAAGGGTATGCATCATGTCATGGAAGATAGCCATCATCGCCCTCTGATAGGTAGTGTAGACACGCCAAATTGGCTTGATTCGGAGCCCTAGACTCTTATTCCATAGGTGATCAAATTGGCTTGATTTGGAGCCCTAGACTCTTGATTCGGAGCCCTAGACTCTTATTTGACCGTTATCTGATCTGGACTACCTCGTGGAGATGAGCTAAGGACATTGGTGGGGCCCCCCTTTGTTAGTTAAGAATGGACCAATGATTTCCGAAATATTGCCGTAACCTTCAAGCGAGAGCCGCATGTAAAAACACAAAGCCCGCTCGATGACCGACCTTGAATGGTTCATAATTAAAGGTCTCGGGAGTCCCGCATGTGTTCCGTAACATTCAGGGTTTCCGAGAAGTCATTTCGGTAGGCGTCGGTCAATGATGGCTTTCGTTACGGCTTTTTCGATCTGTGCTGACACGGCTATCCCGGACCACATGTTAGGCCTTTCCGGTCATCACCGGGTCTTTTCAGGTCATCCGGGTCGATTCTAGCCATATATTTTCATCAACCAGGGCCATACATCCGGTTCGGTCAATTTTAGGGTTTCGCGGCTTTTACGGCTTTCGATTCACGTTTACCGGGTTAATCTCAGATTTTTCGATGACTTCGGATTGTCCGATCGTACCGGACTTGTTCGGTCATCATTTCAAGTCATCGCAAGTTGACCCGAGATTTCTCGATCGGAACCGTGCTCTTTCGGATCTTCGCCCCGGGTTTCAGCTTTCCGCGAGAGTGTAAACTGGTAGAAAGCCCCGTGTGAACATCTCGGGAGTCATGCCGGCTGGTTTACTGACTTGAGGAGGTGCGGTTGAAGGCACTCTTTCCAACGTGACAAACGGGAGCCGAATCGGACATCCCATTTGCAAGATACGGCTCGCGGAACACGCGCGCAGGAGAGAGAGTGTACCGCGCCCCCGCTCCGCTTGAAAGGGGAGGCGCGCCCTGCGCGCCCTCAATCCGGGGGCGCGCCCTGCGCGCCCCCGGTTCCTTTGAAAGGCGGGGGTGCGGTCAGTTGCTTTAAATCGCAAATTACCCCAATTAGCACCTTCTAAACCGGTTTATTGGAAGGTTTCCGGGGAGGATTTTCGATCATTTGTACCGCGCCCCCGGTTCGGGGGCGCGTTACGTATGTCAAGTCGTTTTTTTAGCAATTTCCGGAAGTTTCCGTCGATTTTTAGCAGTGAGACGCGTAACGCGCCCCCGACCCCTTTGAAACAGGGGGGCGCGTAGACCGCACCCCCGAACTGGGGGCGCGCCTTGCGCGCCCTTGGTTTGAGGGCACGCCCTGCGCGCCCTCGTCTCCTTTGAAACGCGGGGGCGCGGTCTGTCCAGTTTCTAAATTTTGCACCGTCTCCCTTCCCCTATAAATTGAGGGCCATTCTCAGCGACCCAAGGTTAATCCCCGGTGCCAAGCTCATCCGGAGGTCGTCCAAGCTCTTCTCCAAAGCCGTCCCGACGTCCAAAGGCGATCCGAAGTCAAGAAATCGATCCCGAGGTGAAGGAGAATGCTCGATCCGGGTGTTCTTCATCAACCATCTTCATCGACTTCTGCATAAAATCCGAGGCTTCTTCTGCAAAAGTCTTCAACATACAAATTGTCCCTCTCTTCGTCCTCTTTCATCTCCAACTGACGGCACTCAATTCGGACTTTCCGTTTGTTCGTGGCGGTTGCTACACTGAGGGCGCGCATCCGGGTTCTGTTTTCTACATCCGCCCACTTTATGAATTTTTACTGACTTATACAGGAGGATTTCGGAGAAATCATCAACATAGGAACTCTTCCTCTCTGAGTCCTCCGTCTACTCCAACAAACGGAACTCGATTCTGACATCGGGGTCGTCCGTGGAATCCTCTGCACCGAAGTCGCGCCAGAAGGGTGCAAAGCTACCCGAACAGGCCTTTTCTCAACCAACTCGGCTTCAACTCAAGCCGATCCATTCCATAAGCTTTCTCAACTCATTTAACCCAGTTCATTTACTGTTTTAAAGCATATTTCAGTTTATTTGCATCATTTTTACATAACCAAAAAAATACAAAAAAAAGGGGTTAAGGCTCACCCCAATCCGGTGAGTTCGATTCCGATTGCTTCTTTCTCATCTTCTCTCTACAGTTACTACACTTCCCATAGTTCTAATTATTTTATTCACTTGGTTTATTTTTCTAGTTGCACAGGTTGAATGAGCTAGCATTGATTGGAGACTCTTCTTCATCGGCCGGCCGAAGGAGAAGAAGGTTGAACCCATATCCCGATCTCCCACGCTAAGGTACACGGTCAACTCAACTCAATTTCTTAATTTACATCCCATAAATCGGAGCCCGCGGCTCCTGGCGACCACATTTCTCATGCCTTAATTTCATCTCCTCCTCACTCTCCTCCCACATGACCCGAACCATCTCCGGTGCTCGAGCAATGCCGTGAGATGAAAGTTCGGGGATCAATGTGAGTGTGGGACCGAGGTGAGGAGTCTTTACCGCTTTCCGAGTGTTTTCTGATTCATTCCCTTTTTCCCCTATCTATCTTTCACCTTCTCTTGAGGTGCCGATCTGGAACCCATTTTCGGAGTCGACAGCTTTTTGGCGACCACGGTGGGCAACCAATGTCTTCAACCGTGCTAGCTTGATTCAACCGTGCAACTAGTTGTTTTCCAACTTGGTTCCCACGTGAACCGGCTTGTCTTTTATCTTCCATGTCAATTTACCTTTAAACTTGTTGTTTACTCTTCCTTTAAGATTGTCCCCCATGTGGACTTGATTTGCTTGTCTTTCATTTCAACCCTGTTCCCGCGTGAACCACTTTTCTTCTTATAAACCGGTTCCCGCGTGAACCACCTTTCTTTTCCAACTCGGTTCCCGCGTGAACCAACTTATTTTCAGATCAGTCCCCGCGTGGACCGCCTCTTTACAGCACCTTTAGATTGGCCCCACGTGGCCCTCCTTCTATTTTGTCAACTCTTACATCGGTTCCCGCGTGAACCACCCCTTTCTTCATTAAAACCGGTTCCCGCGTGAACCAAACCCTTTTCTAAACAGGTTCCCGCGTGAACCAACTCACTTTCAGATCGGTCCCCGCGTGGACCACCCCTTTGCACCAATTAGATTGGCCCCACGTGGCCCTCCTCTCCTTTTTCCAATCAAACAAATCGGTTCCCGCGTGAACCACCCATTTTTCCTTCAAAAGCCGGTTCCCGCGTGAACCACCTACTTTTCCAAAACTCGGCTCCCGCGTGAGCCACTTTATTTTCAATTCGGTCCCCGCGTGGACCATCCTTTTACCTTTACTTCAGATTTGTCCCCAATTGGACACTCCAACATGAGCCGGTTCCCGCGCGAACCACATTTTAGTTGCTAGTTTCTAGTTACTTGTTTTACTTTCTCATTGCTTATCTTGTTTGCATTCACTTGCTTGGTCTATTTAATAGCTTTCATTCATGTTTGCATATTGATTGCTTCTTCTTCTCCTACCCTCCATTTTTCATTTTCGCATTAGCTTTTTGCATCGGGTACCGGACTTGCTCCGATCCGTAGGGCATTCGAGGCGGGGGCTCTCTCTCCCAACACACCCTCACCCTCCAAACACCTTCTTGGTGGATTCTAACCTCTCTTCTGGGATATTCCTTCCTAGTTGATTTGGTGGTTTCCATCAAGACCTCCGTAAGCCCCCATCCGTGGAGTATTCCTCTCCGCACGATTGGGCCGGTTGTACCACTTCCCAAAACCTGAAGAACCCAAGTACCTACTCGTGGTGATTGAGTGATAACCTTAGGTCTTGAAGATTGGAGCAATAGGAACCATACCTACTTGAGTGAACAATTGCTAACAATCTATCTAATCTAAGGTTTCAACACATTAATTGTCGAGTAGTCATTTTAAAACCTTGTTTGCATAACTTGCTTGCTCACAACAATTGAAATTTTTTTTCCCTCTTTCAAAACACCTAAAAAAAATCCCTCTAATTTTTATGTTCAACTTTCTTGTCAAACAACCAAAGTGAAACCAAATCAAATCAAACAAACAACCATAATCAAACAAAAACTCTATTTGCATTTACACCCTTCATTTGCTTTCTTTCAACCATTTTGTAAGGAAATTTGACAGGATGCCCACTCTAAGGTCCGGAAGACACGTCGGGATGTCGGACTACTACGGCCAAGAAGAGGAGTACGAGACGGGTCACTACGAGCTTCAGCAACCCGTGGTCCAACCGAGAGGGCCATGTCAACGCCGTCGGGGAGCCGAAATTCAAAATCCTACTCATCGGCCGCATTACTTAGCGTGGAGCAACTCCTCCGGGGTCTATCTCCTCATCTAGCCCCTGAATCTTTTTCGCTTGTGCAATCCTTGACAAAGGGCAAGATGCCCGCCACTCAAGATCCGGTCGAGGGAAATCAAGCCCCCTCACCACCTCAATCAGCAGTCAGGCCCCAAATCATCTCTTCTCCTGGGCAACCCTGCCGTGTCTCAACTCACCCTATTATGGGGCATTCACATAATTCTGTTCCAATTCCTGTTTTCAACCTACCTCCTCCAACTCAGCCACCTAAACACTTTGCTCCCGTGGCCCAGGAATCCAGCCTCACCCAGGCATTAATGAACAAAGTCAACCAGATGGATGAGCGTTTCGAAGAGATGAGGCATCGCCTCGATTCTAAAGCCATCCCTGAAATCTCTGTCCCATCCTTCCCAGTTCTACACCTTCCTCCTTCGAGAGATACCAGTCTTCCAACGTTACAACGGGACTGGTAATCCTTTCAACCATCTAAAAAGCTTTCTCTATGACTCCGCATTCTGGAAAAATGACCGCAAAGCCCTTGCCTTCCTATTCCGTCGGTCATTGGAGGGATCCGCTCTGGACTGGTTCTATTCTCTTGATTCCATTGAGGCGGCAGATTTCGACATCGTCAAGGCAAAGTTTCTACAGAGGTACAAGGATCGGGTAGGGCCAGCCTACTCGATAACTGATTTGATTGCCGAAAAGATGAGGCCGGATGAAGACTTTGCCAGATTTGCCGATCGGTGGAGGGGAATGGCTGAGAGGCTAGTAGATACCATCTCAGAGGGGGAGCAGGTGAGGATGCTCATAGGGAACACCACGCCCAACCTTCGCAACCTCCTGATCATGCACCGCCCAACAACCATGAGTGAGTTGTGTGATAGCGCTCGCTATCTCCAAGACCACTTTAAGGATGCATCCATCGTCAACCCGTTCGACACCAAGCCCCGTAACACTAGAAAGCCTACACCTGTAGGACCCACCACCGAAGGGGTAGTAAACAATGAGAGCATCAATGCCATGGGTAATCAGGGTGGGTACCGTCAGAGCCAATACCGTAACCCACCACCCAACCAACAATACCGCCCAGCCCCTCAACCAGCTCCTCAGCCCCAACAGCAACTTGCGTACAACCGAGCACCACCACAGCAACCCGCCTACAACCGAGCGCCCCAGCAACCAAATGCCTACAACCGAGCGCCTCAACAACAACATGTCTACAACCGACCCCAACCACAACAACAAGCCTACAACCAAGTTCCACCACCAGCCAACTGACTTAGGAGGGGGGGACCCAAGAGAGAATACTATCCTCAACTGCCATTCCCCCTCAACGATATCTTCAATGCATTGATGGCTGAACAGCAGTTGGAACTTCCAAAGGAGAGAGAAGGATGGCCGGCCAATGTTGACACAACCAAGTACTGCTCTTATCATCGATATCCTGGGCACACAGTGGATGTATGTTTCCAGTTTAAAGACTACATCCATGACCTTAATGATCAAGGGAACATTGACTGGTCACATATGGGAGAATCCATTCAAGCAATGAAGACACGTTAGAATCAACCACTGCGACAGCAAGCACAACAGCAGCCCGGCCTGGGCATAGTCCAAGATCCACTCCCGGTACATGCACCCGTACAAGCGCCAGCACCAGCACCACAAAACCAACGACTCGGCCTCGTCCACTCCGCCATCGAGGAGTCAACCCACCATTCCCAGGGTTGGCAGGTCGAGGATCAAATCACCTCCATGCCCACCATACCAACCCCACCTACAAACCGCACCATACTCTCCATACCGAGAGCTGCCCCCACACAAACTACCCAAACACTACTACCCTCACCAACCATTAACCCTCCACGACGCTTAATCATTAGACCGCCACCAGCCTCCCAACCGGTACCCCAACCATCACCCCAACCTAACCCACCAACCACCATTAATCCTCCACGGCGTCTAATCATTAGACCGCCACCAACACCCCGTACATCACCTAACCTACCGATCCACCGCCACCCCACGACCCCTCATCATTAGACCATCACCACCAACACCCCAACCATTACCCAACATACCGGCCTCTACCAATCCACGACCCCTCATCATCCGATCCTCACCACCCCTACCTACCATGGGCTCCTCAACTTACCAACCAACCCTACCATCACCATCACCACCACTTCCACCTACCACGGCGGCGCCCGGTACTTCGTAGCGGGAGGATGTTCCAAAGGGTCTTCCCCGTGTCGGGATACAACCACAGAACGAGCGAGAAGATGAGGTGGTAGAAGAACCGTTGCCCGGCACGGCATATGACCTATTGAAGCACTTGGACAAAATGCCGGCACGGATTTCAATTACGGAGCTGATAAAGAGGTCAAAGAACCATCAGGACATCCTACAACAATATCTGCAGCGGGTCATGGTCAATGAGGACCTCCCGCCTGAGAAGATCATTACTGTCCTGACCCCGAGGAGTGAACATCCGGCACTCACATTTACATAGGAGGAGTTGGCACGGCCAGAGATAAGAAAGTACGCCTTGCGCGTTGCAGTAGTCATTCGAGGCGTGGAGATCAAGTCCTACTTGATTGACACCGGAGCATCCATAAATGTCATGCCGCCAGAAACATTGCAACTTTGCGGCATCTCCGATGAAGAAATCAAGCCTTCTGCCGTCACGGTGACCGCATATGACAACTCCCGGAAGCCGGCACGAGGGGTGGTTACATTGAAAGTAGGGCTCGGGCCGTGTGCTGTTGCCGCCGAGTTTCACGTCCTAGAATTGGACCCTACATTCAAAGCTATCTTGGGATGCCCGTACCTTGAGGCAATAGGAGCTGTTGCCTCCACTAATCATCAGTGTCTGAAGTTCCCATACAAGGGCCAGGTGATTAAAGTAACCAACATCCCCATTCTGAATGACGTGGATGACCCCTCTTCTGCACTATCAATATCAAAATCTGTCCAGCCGTTGGTTTCAACTACAGAGCTACCTGAGGTCATGGTATTGACGACGCCTCCAGATTCAGTTGCGTGGCGGATGATGAATGGGATGGGCTATCAGCCAGGAAAGGGGCTGGGAAAGGAGCTGCAGGGGGTTGTGCACCCCATTGAAGCCGTACAAAGACCAAAGAGACACGGGCTTGGCTATGAGCCCAGTTTCACTCCGCGGATGGTCTACCGGCCAAAGAATGCCATGGGACTCCAAAAATTCTTTATCAAAGGGGAGACCATGATGATGGCCGGGGACGAAGAAGAAGAACCAGTCAAGAGGAAGAAGGCACCAGAGCAAGAGGAGGAAGTGGACAACCTGAGTTCATCTTTGGCTCGGTTGTTCATAGAGGAGGAAGAACCAGTCGAGGGCAAGTCCATCTCTAAACAACTTGTCCACTCGAACCCACCTCCAAACAACATCCCGCGTGAGCCGTATCCTACGGTCACGTATTTAAAAATCCTCACTCTATTCCTCTTGGATTCGCTTGATGGGCTATCTAGCCCAATTCCCACTTCTGGGCCAAAATGGCCACCTGAACTGATCATTGGGCCTGAGAGCCCATTCAAATCTTCTTACTCCACTGGACTTCTATGCCCATTCCAATCCAACAACCTTGGGCCCGCGTGCCCACCAGTCGGGCCCACGTGCCCTTTAGATTTATTTTCTTGCTTTGGGCCCGCGTGCCCACCATTTGGGCCCACGTGCCCCTTAGATCTTTTCACCAGCTTTGGGCCTATCTGCCCATTTCTTGTCATCATCGGGCCTGCGAGCCCATTTTTCTTCCATTTGCTTAAGCTTTCTATTTCTGCTCGAGCCCCATCGGCTCATTCCCTTTTTGTTATTGAAAATACCCAAAATACCCAAAAAAAAATGTCCTCTCACAAACTCAGTTTTCCATTGAGGAGACATCTCTACTTGTCTCGGAGGGTGCTCCCAACCAGGGACCCCTCTTCTCCAACTCACTGATCGATGCGCTCGATCCTTCACCCATTGTTAATACCACCTTTTCAATTCCGTCTTCTTTAGGAGTAGTTAGGGTAGAAAAGAAGAAAATTCGAGGTAAACGTGTGCCAGAGAGATATCTCCAACAAATAGCTCAAAAATGCAAGGAATGTGCAAGGCTGCCAAGGTTTTTGGAAAATGCTATCCAACTTGATGAAATCCAATATGAGGATGAATTCAATGTAGATCATACACTGGGAGTTTACGAGGTCTTATCAGAAAAAGATCCTGATTTCGAGGATGGAATTGAGGACTTGGCTGATGCGTATGCATCTGGACTTAAAAGATTTGAAGAACCATTAGCCACGGTGGATGAACCGACAAAAGAATTGAATCTCGGAACACCGGAAGATCCCAAGACAATCCTCCTAAGCGCAAACCTCACTCCCACTGAGGAACAGAGTTTAATTAAAATTTTGAAAGAATATAAGGAC
The DNA here is from genome assembly GCA_036172225.1 of Cryptocoryne crispatula var. balansae. Taxonomy (NCBI): domain Eukaryota; kingdom Viridiplantae; phylum Streptophyta; class Magnoliopsida; order Alismatales; family Araceae; genus Cryptocoryne; species Cryptocoryne crispatula. Next base: position 110,023 of record JAYDZW010000047.1, read on the forward strand.
ACGTTCGCATGGACATACGAAGACATGCCGGGGTTAGACAACTCGTTAGTTGAACATCGTCTAACTTTGAAACACAGAGTTACCCCGGTCAAGCAAAAATTAAGGAGATTCCACCCTGATGTTGCACTTAAGATGAAAGAGGAGGTCGACAAGTTACATCAAGCAAGATTCATTAAGGTCGTCCTTTATCCGCAATGGGTGGCAAACATAGTCCCTGTTATGAAGAAGGATGGCCGAGTTCGGATCTGTATAGACTTCAGGGACTTGAACCGAGCGTGTCCTAAAGATGACTTTCCTCTACCTCATATTGACGTACTGGTTGATAACACTGCTGGATTCGAAATGTTGTCATTCTTGGATGGCTATTCTGGATATAATCAAATCTGGTTGGCCGAAGAGGACCAGGAGAAGACCTCGTTCACCACACCTTGGGGAACCTACTGCTATGTCGTCATGCCCTTTGGACTGAAGAATGCTGGTGCTACCTATCAGAGGGCAATGATGGCTATCTTCCATGACATGATGCATACCCTTGTAGAGGTGTACGTGGATGACCTGGTCGTTAAGTCCAAAAGCCGAGAAGATCATCCTGAAGTGTTAAGAAAGGTCTTGCAAAGGGCTAGGGAATATAAATTGAAAATGAACCCAAAGAAATGCACGTTTGGAGTATCCTCAGGAAAACTGTTGGGGTTCATAGTGAGCAAAAGGGGCATAGAGATCGACCCAAACAAGGCCAAGGCAATCATTGGTATGCCTCCTCCAAGAAATATGAAAGAACTTCGAGGATTAATCGGGAGGCTACGGTTGTCCGCCGGTTCATCTCACAACACTCCCAAAGGTGTAAACCTTTCTATGAGTTGACCAAGGCGGGGGCCGAGTTCAAATGGTATTCGAAGTGCCAGGATGCATTCGATGGTTTGAAAAGATACCTGGCTAGTCCCCCTGTGCTTAGTCCACCAGTAACTGGAAAGCCCTTAGTGTTATATATCTCGGTTTTGGAGAATTCTCTTGGGGCAGTCCTTGCACAAGTTGATGAAGAAGGGAAAGAGAGGGCAACTTACTATTTGTCAAATATCTTTGATCCATGTGAGCAGAAGTATATTTTAGTGGAGAAGACTTTGTCTTTGCACTAGTCTGGGTAGTTCAGAAGCTTAAACACTATTTCTTAGCTCATGAGGTCAACCTTATTGCCCGCATCAATCCCATCAAATTCCTTCTGGAGAAAACTGTTCTAACTGATCGGTTAGGTCGTTGGCAGAGCTTCCTTTCTCAGTTTGATATCACCTATGTCCCCCAGAAGGCGATTAAGGGCTATGCCATTGCCGAACATCTAGCCCATCACCCTATACCCCTCTTTGACCCGGTCCAATCGGAGCTCCCGGATGACGAACTAATGTTGATCCGATCTTCCCACCTTTGGACATTATATTTTGACGGGGCTCTGAATTCACATGGTAAGGGAATAGGATCTGTCCTTCTATCACCCGAGGGTGTCACCATTCCACAGGCATTTCAGCTTGACTTCCCAGCAACCAACAATATAGCTGAATATGAAGCCTTGCTGGTCGGGCTGGAGGCCACTCATTTCTATGGTGCCACGGAATTGAGGGTGATAGGTGATAGCCAACTAATCCTTCGCCAAGTCCTAACCAAATACCGAACTTCTCATCCAAACCTCAAACCTTACCAAGAACTCACCTCTTGCTACATCAAACTCTTTTCCAAACTCACTTTTGTCCATGTTCCTCGAGCTCAGAACATCCTTGCTGATGCCCTAGCCTCCTTAGCTTCATCCCTATCAGTCCCGCTAGGTAGACAGGTGCGGACTATTCATGTCCGTAGGAGGTCGATGCCAGCAATTAAAGATGGGCGATTTCTAAAAGTCAAGGAGAGATTTGGCAGGAAGGAGTATCTAGAGCAAAAAGAAGAGATTTCGCTAATCGAGTTGGAAGAGTTAGATGAGGGTGAGAGGCCTTGGTTTGATGAGATCGCAAGGTACTTTCAAGATCAGACATATCCACCTGGATCAAATGCAAAAGAAAAGAAGGCCATCAGGAGAGTATCCCAAAGGTATACCATCCTAGGAGGGGTGCTCTACAAGAGGAGCCTGAGCGGAATTTTATTGAGATGCGTTGATGAAGAAGAGGCAGAATTGGTGCTTAAGGAAGCACATTCCGGGGTCTGTGGGGGCCATGTCAATGCTCAAGCTCTTGCCAAGAAAATCCTCAGGCAGGGGTATTATTGGCCAACCCTAGAAGAGGATTGCTCCATCTTTGTCCGGCACTGTCATTCTTGCCAACTCCATGCCGACAAGATCCATTCTCCCGCATCTTCCCTTCATCCGATTCATGCCCCATGGCCCTTCGCCATGTGGGCTTTCGATATCATTGGCACTCTAAGTGATCTTAACTCTGAAATCCGTTCCAAATCATTCATCCTGACGGCAACAGAGTACTTCACCAAGTGGGCAGAAGAGGAAGCGTACGTGGAGATCAAGGCATCAACACTGTGCTCTTTCATCAAACGCAACATCATCGCCAGGTTCGGGATACCCAGCGACATTATCACCGACAACGGACCGCATTTTCTCTCTCAAGATCTGCGTGATCTTTGCAACAGGTACCGCATTGCATTGCATCATTCATCTCCTTATTACCCGCAAGGCAATGGTCAAGCAGAAGCCACCAACAAAACTTTGATTAAAATCATCAAGAAAACCTGTAAGTCTAGCAAGTTCGCAGACTGGCCAGATAAGCTTGTAGATGCCCTATGGGCTTATCGTACTTCTGTACGGACCCCCACTGGTCAAACCCCGTATGCTCTTGCATATGGGATGGAAGCGGTGGTCCCATACGAAGTACTCCTTTCATCACTCCGAGTTCAACTCGATAGGGACATCCCTGTCGATGAGAGGCGAGAATCTCTCCTTGCACCACTTGAACTCCTAGATGAAAAAAGGTTGGCCGCTTCCGAGCATGCCCGGACTTATCAGAACCGATTGAAAAGATTTTATCAAAAGAGGGTGGTAGAGAGAAAGTTCGAAATCGGTGAGATGGTAGTAAAACGCATATTCGTTAAGCCGGGTGGTCCCCGCTCTAAGTTGCAACCTAACTGGGAAGGGCCTTTTGTTATAACTGAAAAATATCCAGGCAATGCATATGAGCTAACCAACGCCGATGGAGAAAAATTGAACCATCCATGGAACGGCGTTTACCTCAAAAAATATTTTCCTTAGAAAAGAAAATGGAGAATTTCTGGTATGATATCAAGTCATCGATCTAAGGGTGTTAGCTAGAAGACAAGGGTAGACATCACCTTGCACACACAACACCTCCCGATCCCAGAATCTAGATAGCCCAACACTCATGAGAGGCAAGGCAGAACCCTGAAGGCGGAAAGGAAACCTTACCCTATTCTCTTCTATTCGGTCCAAGATAGGTGAAGGGGACTAGAGGAGGATAGTATCGAAAATGCCCGCCACCTTAGTAGGAGGCCGTCTCATAGGGTGCAAAAGGGTGCCAAAAGATGGGCAATGAACCCCACGAGGTTTAAACAAATATGGGCACTGTCTGAATGAGTACACGAAAGAATAGAAAATGAAGAGAAGGCACCAAAAGATGGGCAATGACCCCACGGGTCAAAGACTTGTCTAAATAAGTGCCATATGTAGAAAAGACCCGAAGAGGCCGAACCCCAACGGGCAATTTGGGCATGAGTAGAAAAACCCTCCTCAACACCCCCAAATCCTATCAAAGACTTCCCTTATTATTCTTCCATCTTAAAACCCCTAGGGTAGGGTAAACTGTCCAAACTCAGGGGGAATCCAAACCGATCAAGAGAAGAGGGCAAGAAAGTTTCTGGGTAAGGAACCTTATTCACAAGTGGTGCTTATTGCTTGAATCTTGATCAACACTCAAAGATCGATGAATGGTCTCAATACTGGCACATTCTCCACAAAAATCCAAAAAAAAATGAATATTTTCAAAAACCCAAAAAAATTTGAATACTTTCTAAAAATCTAAAAAAAAAAATTGCATCATCTAACTTGGCATAACCTTGATTTTTTTGCCTTTGCTAGCATTCATGTTTATCTTTATGTCTTGCATGTTTCATTTCCGCATTGCATATTTACCTTCATTATCACCCCATTAAGAGGGCTCCTCCCTTTGACCTAAGTCAAAGTTGGCCATAATAGGCAAAGGGATGAGTCGTTGTGAAGATCTAATCCTCTTTTATCAAGTGTTTTCAGGGACTTTAAAATAAGAGGAGAAGGTTCTCTCAATGACAGGTAAGTTCTCTTAACCATTTCATTTCGGTCATCTAGTCTATTTTTATACCTTGTTAAGAAGGCTCCTCTTTTTGACCTAAGTCAAGGCAGACAGCAATAGGCAAAGAGATGAGCCATGGTAAAGATTTAATCCCCTTCATTAAGTGTTTCAGGATTCTGAGATCAAAAAGGGAGTGACTCTCACCATAACAGGTAAGCTATCTTAACTTTTTACCTTGATTGTCATTTTGTGCATTCTTCCTGGTTAATAAGGCTACCCCCTTGACATGTAAGCAAGGCAAGATAACAATAGGCAAGGGGGTAAGCCATAGAGCAGATCTAACCCCTTTATTAAGTATTTCAGGAAAGAAACACAAGTCAAGGAGGGGGAAATCTTGCCAACAGGAATTGCTCACAGAAGCGGAAGATTTGACATGGGAAACCCCCATAACTTGCCGACTAGCATATATGTCGCTAGTCGTGTGTTATTATCTTATACATTATTTGTTGGAGACCATGAGTACGGAGAAGACCTGACCCGAGATCCCCTTCATCAAAATCTACGACGGTCGGGTCATCTCTAATGCTCACGGATAAGCCAAATTTGTGCTGTGAGGGACGATAGTTCCCGAGTGGGTATCTTGACCTCATTGACAATCTATATCTTCAACTATTTGTTATACAAGTTTTGTTTTGTTTTCTTGAGCCCAACATGCATCATGTAGCATTAATTGCATTACCTTTTGTTTTATCATTAAATACAGCATTTTCCAAACTTCACCTTCTCACTCTCTCGATCATTCTAAATCCCACCGTGTTTTCTAATCCTATCATGTTCTCTAATCCCATCATGATCTCTAGTCCCACCAACCTCTCTAATATCCCACCGTGTCTATTAATCCCACCGTGATCGGTAACCACTTTGTCCCCTGAAATCTTGTCACCACTATGGCCATTGCAACTTCTTTGCTATTCATCCCACCATGGCAGCCAATTCATCCCGCCAAGGGCCTTCTATTTGGTCAGAACTTGCACCGTCATTATCTTCACGGTCTATGCTTAAAACATTTGCCTTTTGGAATCTGAGATAATTCCATTCCGAATTGAATCTTGTCTCTTGGAAGACTTAAATGAATCTGAGAGCCTGAATGTGCTCGATTGGTATTCTTTTACTTTTTCAAAACAAATCTCTTTTTAAATTTTGGCCCATCACAGTACAGGAACACCGCAAAGATCGGGTTACCGGCTGATGATGAACCTACGAACCCATGTTTAGGGGACTCCCCACCACGTTGGGGGTTGGCTATTCTTCTCTCGTGCCAAAGGCACATCTCTTACCAATCGAACATAGGAAGACTTGATGAAACATGGCGGTTAACCAGGAGACTTGAAGAGATTCGTCTTGCCGAATCTGGTCGTTAAGCGTGTCTATATCTACACCTTGATGCCACCTTTTCAGTCCATCGCCATTTCACTCCACTACATTCCACTACGATCCATCTCGTTTCGCTACGCTTTCTCTACGTTTCACTCCGCTCCGCTACATGCCATTCCCTTGCAAAGCCGACATCAAGGCGAGGCAAGCTGTAGACACGCCAAATTGGCTTGATTCGGAGCCCTAGACTCTTATTCCATAGGCGATATCTTTTATTTGACCGTTATCTGATCCGGACTACCTCGTGGAGATGAGCTAAGGACATTGGTGGGGCCCCCCTTTGTTAGTTAAGAATGGACCAATGATTTCCGGAATATTGCCGTAACCTTCAAGCGAGAGCCGCATGTAAAAACACGAAGCCCGCTCGATGACCGACCTTGAATGGTTCATAATTAAAGGTCTCGGGAGTCCCTCATGTGTTCCGTAACATTCAGGGTTTCCGAGAAGTCATTTCGGTAGGCGTCGGTCAATGACGGCTTTCGTTACGGCTTTTCGATCTGTGCTGACACGGCTATCCTGGACCACATGTTAGGCCTTTCCGGTCATCACCGGGTCTTTTCAGGTCATCCGGGTCGATTCTAGCCATATATTTTCATCAACCAGGGCCATACATCCGGTTCGGTCAATTTTAGGGTTTCGCGGCTTTTACGGCTTTCGATTCACGTTTACCGGGTTAATCTTAGATTTTTCGATGACTTCGGATTGTCCGATCGTACCGTACTTGTTCGGTCATCATTTCAAGTCATCCCAAGTTGACCCGAGATTTCTCGATCGGAACCGTGCTCTTTCGGATCTTCGCCCCGGGTTTCAGCTTTCCGCGAGAGTGTAAACCGGTAGAAAGCCCCGTGTGAACATCTCGGGAGTCATGCTGGCTGGTTTACTAACTTGAGGAGGTGCGGTTGAAGGCACTCTTTCCAACGTGACAAACGGGAGCCGAATCGGACATCCCATTTGCAAGATACGGCTCGCGGAACACGCGCGCAGGAGAGAGAGTGTACCGCGCCCCCGCTCCGCTTGAAAGGGGAGGGTGCGCCCTGCGCGCCCTCAACCTGGGGGCGCGCCCTGCGCGCCCTCAAACTGGGGGCGCGCCCTGCGCGCCCCCGGTTCCTTTGAAAGGCGGGGGTGCGGTCAGTTGCTTTAAATCGCAAATTACCCCAATTAGCACCTTCTAAACCGGTTTATTGGAAGGTTTCCGGGGAGGATTTTTGATCATTTGTACCGCGCCCCCGGTTCGGGGGCGCGTTACGTATGTCAAGTCGTTTTTTTAGCAATTTCCGGAAGTTTCCATCGATTTTTAGCAGTGAGACGCGTAACGCGCCCCCGACCCCTTTGAAACAGGGGGGCGCGTAGACCGCACCCCCGAACTGGGGGCGCGCCCTGCGCGCCCTTGGTTTGAGGGCACGCCCTGCGCGCCCTCGTCTCCTTTGAAACGCGGGGGCGCGGTCTGTCCAGTTTCTAAATTTGGCACCATCTCCCTTCCCCTATAAATTGAGGGCCATTCTCAGCGACCCAAGGTTAATCCCCGGTGCCAAGCTCATCCGGAGGTCGTCCAAGCTCTTCTCCAAAGCCGTCCCGACGTCCAAAGGCGATCCGAAGTCAAGAAATCGATCCCGAGGTGAAGGAGAAGGCTCGATCCGGGTGTTCTTCATCAACCATTTTCATCGACTTCTGCAGAAAATGCGAGGCTTTTTCTGCGAAAGTCTTCAACATACAAATTGTTCCTCTCTTCGTCCTCTTTCATCTCCAACTGACGGCACTCAATTCGGACTTTCCGTTTGTTCGTGGCAGTTGCTACACTGAGGGCGCGCATCCGGGTTCTGTTTTCTATATCCGCCCACTTTAAGAATTGTTACTGACTTATACAGGAGGATTTCGGAGAAATCATCAACATAGGAACTCTTCCACTCTGAGTCCTCCGTCTACTCCAACAAACGGAACTCTATTCTGACATCGGGGTCGTCCGTGACATCCTCTGCACCGAAGTCGCGCCAGAAGGGTGCAAAGCTACCCGAACCGGCCTTTTCTCAACCAACTCGTCTTCAACTCAAGCCGATCCATTCCATAAGCTTTCTCAACTCATTTAACCCAGTTCATTTACTGTTTTAAAGCATATTTCAGTTTATTTGCATCATTTTTACATAACCAAAAAAATACAAAAAAAAGGGGTTAAGGCTCACCCCAATCCGGTGAGTTCGATTCCGATTGCTTCTTTCTCATCTTCTCTCTACAGTTACTACACTTCCCATAGTTCTAATTATTTTCTTCACTTGGTTTATTTTTCTAGTTGCACAGGTTGAACGAGTTAGCATTGATTGGAGACTCTTCTTTATCGGCCGGCCGAAGAAGAAGAAGGTTGAACCCATATCCCGATCTCCCACGCTAAGGTACACGGTCAACTCAACTCAACTTCTTAATTTACATCCCATAAATCGGAGCCCACGGCTCCTGGCGACCACATTTCTCATGCTTTAATTTCATCTCCTCCTCACTCTCCTCCCACATGACCCGAACCATCTCCGGTGCTCGAGCGACGCCGTGAGATGAAAGTTCGGGGATCAATGTGAGTGTGGGACCGAGGTGAGGAGTCTTTACCGCTTTCCGAGTGTTTTCTGATTCACTCCCTTTTTCCCATATCTATCTTTCACCTTCTCTTGAGGTGCCGATCCGGAACCTGTTTTCGGAGTCGACAGGTAGCACCAGTATTCTTTAGTCCAAAGGGCATGACGACATAGCAGTAGGTTCCCCAAGGTGTGGTGAACGAGGTCTTCTCCTGGTCCTCTTCAGCCAACCGGATTTGATTATATCCAGAATAGCCATCCATGAATGACAACATCTCGAATCCAGCAGTATTATCAACCAGTACGTCAATATGAGGTAGAGGAAAGTCATCTTTAGGACACGCTCGGTTCAAGTCCCTGAAGTCTATACAGATCCAAACTCGGCCATCCTTCTTCATGACAGGGACTATGTTTGCCACCCATTGCGGATAAAGGACGACCTTAATGAATCTTGCTTGATGTAACTTGTCGACCTCTTCTTTCATCTTAAGTGCAACATCGTGGTGGAATCTCCTTAATTTTTGTTTCACCGGGTAGCTCCGTGTTTCAAAGTTAGACGATGTTCAACTAACGAGTTGTCTAACCCCGGCATGTCTTCGTATGTCCATGCGAACGTGTCCTTATATTCTTCCAAAATTTTAATTAAAATTTGTTCCTCAGTGGGAGTGAGGTTTGCGCTTAGGAGGATTGTCTTGGGATCTTCCAGTGTTCCAAGATTCAATTCTTTTGTCGGTTCATCCACCGTGGCTAATGGTTCTTCAAATCTTTTAAGTCCAGATGCATACGCATCAGCCAAGTCCTCAATTCCATCCTCGAAATCAGGATCTTTTTCGATAAGACCTCGTAAACTCCCGTGTATGATCTACATTGAATTCATCCTCATATTGGATTTCATCAAGTGGATAGCATTTTCCAAAAACCTTGGCAGCCTTGCACATTCCTTGCATTTTTGAGCTATTTGTTGGAGATATCTCTCTGGCACACGTTTACCTCGAATTTTCTTCTTTCCTACCCTAACTACTCCTAAAGAAGACAAAATTGAAAAGGTGGTATTTACAATGGGTGAAGGATCGAGCAGATCGATCAGTGAGTTAGAGAAGAGAGGTCCCTGGTTGGGAGCACCCTTCGAGACAAGTAGAGACGTATCCTCAATGGAAAACTGAGTTTGTGAGAGAACATTTTTTTTTTGGGTATTTTGGGTATTTTCAATAATAAAAAGAGAATGATCCGATGGGGCTCGAGCAGAAATAGAAAGCTTAAGCAAATGGAAGAAAAATGGGCTTGCGGGCTCGATGATGACAAGAAATGGGCAGATAGGCCCAAAGCTGGTGAAAAGATCTAAGGGGTACGTGGGCCCGAATGGTGGGCACGGGGGCTCAAAGCAAGAAAATAAATCTAAAGGGCACGTGGGCCCGACTGGTGGGCACGCGGGCCCAAGGTTGTTGGATTGGAATGGGCATAGAAGCCCAGTGGAGTAAGAAGATTTGAATGGGCTCTCAGGCCCAATGATCAGTTCAGGTGGCCATTTTGGCCCAGAAGTGGGAATTGGGCTAGATAGCCCATCAAGCGAATCCAAGAGGGATACAGTGAGGATTTTGAAATACGTGACCGTAGGATACGGCTCACGTGGGATGTTGTTTGGAGGTGGGTTCGAGTGGACAAGTTGTTTAGAGATGGACTTGCCCTTGACTGGTTCTTCCTCCTCTATGAACAACCGGGCCAAAGATGAACTCAGGTTGTCCACCTCCTCCTCTTGCTCTGGTGCCTTCTTCCTCTTGACTGGTTCTTCTTCTTTGTCCCCGGCCATCATCATGGTCTCCCCTTTGATAAAGAATTTTTGGAGTCCCATGGCATTTTTTGGCCGGTAGACCATCCGCAGAGTGAAACAGGGCTCATAGCCAAGCCCGTGTCTCTTTGGTCTTTGTACGGCTTCAATGGGGTGCACAACCCCCTGAAGCTCCTTTCCCAGCCCCTTTCCTGGTTGATAGCCCATCCCTTTCATCATCCGCCATGCAACTGAATCTGGAGGCGTCGTCAATACCATGACCTCAGGTAGCTCTGTAGTCGAAACCAACAGCTGGACATATTTTGATATTGGTAGTGCAGAAGAGGGGTCATCCACGTCATTCAGAATGGGGATGTTGGTTACTTTGATCACCTGGCCCTTGTATGGGAACTTCAGACACTGATGATTAGTGGAGGCAATAGCTTCTATTGCCTCAAGGTACGAGCGTCCCAAGATAGCTTTGAATGTAGGGTCCAATTCTAGAATGTGAAACTCGGCGGTGATAGCACACGGCCCGAGCCCTACTTTCAATGTAACCACCCCTCGTGCCGGCATCCGGGAGTTGTCATATGCGGTCACCGTGACGGCAGAAGGCTCGATTTCTTCATCGGAGATGCCGCAAAGTTGCAATGTTTCTGGCGGCATGACATTTATGGATGCTCCGGTGTCAATCAAGCAGGACTTGATCTCCACGCCTCGGATGACTACTGCAACGCGCAAGGCGTACTTTCTTATCTCTGGCCGTGCCAATTCCTCCTGTGTAAATGTGAGTGCCGGATGTTCACTCCTCGGTGTAGACACGCAATTTTGGCCCAGTTAGAGAGTTCAAATTCTTGTTTTCATAAAGAATATTTAAAGCACATCGTGTTTTCCGGACAGATCGAGTTTTGGCACATTCCGAAAGTGGGTCCATGAAGCAACCAGACCAGCCGAATGCCCCAAGAATAGGGCCCCTGGCGCCCTGTTTGTAGGGCACCAGGCGCCCTATATATAGGGCACGTGGCGCCCTATTTATAGGGCACCGGGCGCCCTATTTATAGGGCACCAGGCGCCCTATAAACAGGGCACCTGGCGCCCTGTATACGGGGCACCCGGCGCCTCGTATATAGGGCACCGGGCGCCCTATAAACGGGCGCCCGGAACCAAATCCGATCGATTTGACGGTGATATGACCCCCGCGGTGACTTGTCTTGTCGATCCGACATATCTCATGATGCTAGCGCCCCATATATAGGGCGCTATGCCACATGGCACCGTTTTTCGAAAATGGCCAAAGTACCCTCTTTTGGGCTATAAATAGAACCCCATTTGGAACTTAGGGAGGTTCCAACTCCGTGCCACCCTAGAGATCATCCAACACTACGATTCCAAGCCACATTCACCCTCCAAAAGCCTCCCAAACCGATCCAAAATCTTCCACCAAAAACCCCAAAACCCTCTGTTTCGTCACCCGAAATATGATTTTTCTCCAACTTTGAGAGCTTCTACCCGTCTCTCCTCTTTTATCCAGCACCCAAACCCTCTTCCATGGGCTTCATTTGAGTATTGTCTACAAGGAGGAGCCCCTACTTCGTCCGGAAGCCTCCCGGCACTCCGGAGCAGCGCCGCGAAGAGGAGAAGAAAATCTGTTCGGGCCGTACTTAGTGCCCCGTATACGGGCGCTTTGACTTGGTCAACGCGCCCTATAAAGGGGCACCTTCTCCCGGCGCCCTATATACGGGGCACCGGGAAGGACAGAAGCTTGTTTTCGTTATTTTTAGATTCCGATCGTCCGTTTAATCGAGTTTTGTCTCCCTTTTCGCTTTTGCATCGATCATCAAGTTATTTAGCACGTCTTAGAGCATCTTTGCATTTCATATACGTTTAAAACCTACCAAAAATAGGGGTTGGGATTTCGTCCCAATCCGGTTAGTCTTTTCCCATTTGCATGTTTGAATCTAAATTCGAGCTCGATGCTATGCTTTCGTTAGAACTAATGAAACCTTCACTTGTCTACATGTTTTCTTATGGACATTCTTAGGTAGATCCGATCGAGGCGGAGCTTCAACCGGATTGAAGGCAAGGGATTCACTAAGCTCTCTTCTTTCGGCCGGCCGAGAGAGGAGAAGTCGGAACTCAACAATCTCCCCGCTTCCGGAGGTACGACGGTCATCTTTCTATTTCATTTTTTTTTTCATCCCATCATACTTTGGAGCCTTTGGTTCCTGGCGACCACACACAAAACACACCACCCACCCACCGACGAACACCGAGGCCGGGCGTAAGGGGGTTCCGGGGGGATCCGCGGATGTCCCGTTCCGGGTGCTTACACCTTTTGGCGACCACGGTGGGACCGACTTTGCTTTAGTGAAATCCCACTTTATTTTCCTAAGAATGTCCATCCGAAAATCATGTTTACTTTCATTTCCATGTGAGTCATTTCCACTTCCTTACATTGTTGCTTGTTTACGTTGCTTACTTTTCTTCGAAGCATCATCTTGTCTCTTCCAAGTTTACTTGCTCTCCGTTTATCTTTTAAAAAGCATATCCATCTAATTTCCAGCTTTGATAATCAACTTATTTCACCTTAGTATTTTAGATATCATCTTCTTTGCTAAGTCTAGTTCTCCTTTAAATCTTTCAAAGCATGCTTAGTTAAATTAGTTCTTTCTTCCATCCTAGCTTAAGTTTATATCATTGCCTATTTCACTTGCTTCCTACAAACATCTCATTAATCATTGTATGCTTTTATTTTCTTCTTGGTTGCTTCTTATTCCTTGAAATTTCACTTGCATTTAGTTTGCATCGGAGCTTCGGGTCCGCCCGTCTCCTTAGGACATCCGAGAAGGGAGGCTCTCTCCTCCCAAAGCCCCACACATCCAAACACCCCTCTTGGTGGTTGCCAACTCCTCCTCCGGGGATTCCCTCTCGGAAGGACCGGGTAGCTTCCATCAAGACCTCCATAAGTCCCCGTACGTGAAGGCTTCTCTCTTCACGGATCGGGCTGGTTGTACCACTTTATCCCAAAACCCGGAATACCTATTACCCATCGTTGTGAAAAGAGTGACAACCTTAGATTGCTCGGTGTTGTTAGAGCATAGGGTCCTACCCATTTATTTGAGTGGACAATATTTCTCTTAACAAGCCATTAATCTGAGATTGAAACAAAAAAAACTGCGTTAATCATTCCAAGTCTTTGCTATTACTTGTTTGCAAACAAAAACTGAAAACTAAACAAAAATCCCAAAATCACCTGAAAAGAACCAAAACAAAAAATTTTACTTGAGGTTAATTTGCTTGACAACTTGCTTGTCCAAACACAAGAAAATCAAAACAAAAGAGGTCAAAAATCAAAACCAAAAATTCTTGAACTTTTATTTGCCAACCTTCTTTTTCTCGCCGTGTTTATGAACTTGAGGTCGGGTCGAGTTATCGGAATGGCGGATCAAAGATGCGAGCAATCGCAATTGGAATACGACCCGGTCTTACTTCTACCCCGATGCCGTATGTGCCGTCAACGAACCCGAAGTTCTCCCCGAACCTAGTCAAACTTCTCCTCGACCCAATCCAAATTCACTTTGGGAGGCATTCTCTCATGCCGACCCTACCCAACTCCGAGGCTATCAAAGCCATTCTCAAGGGCAAGTCCCCACCGACCACATTCCTATCGAATGTGGCCTTCATATCTCTACTCCTCGGTCAGTGGCACACCAACCCAATGTGCCCACTCATGGCCATTCCCATACCGGGCTCCTAGCCCCAATTTCACCTCATCCGGTGGCTAATCTAGATCACCCCCATACGAATGTGGTCATCCCTTCTAGACCACCAGTTTATTCTTCTAATCATCTCAACCCTACTCCCCCTTTGGTGCATCCCCCAATCTACCCTTCTCATCCGGTCACTTCGGCCCACCAAATCCCGATCCCGGTACACCAAGCACCCGCTCCTCCTCCTCCTCTTGGGGAACCTTCTCGTCGATCCGGCTATGATCAATAAAATCAATCGCATGGACGAACAATATAGAGAACTCCGACGTTTGATCGACGCCAAGGCAGCCCCCGAAATTTCTCTTCCTTTTCTCCCTACTTTTCATCTACCTCCCTCTGAGATGCCGGTATACCGTCGCTACAACGGAACCGGTAATCCCTTCATTCATGTTAAAGACTTTCTCTATGAGTCAGTAATGTGGCGTAACGATCCGAGGGCCCCGGCTTTTCTTTTCCGAAGATCATTGGAGGGCTCGGCTTTAGAATGGTTTTACTCACTTGACCCTTCGGATGCAAGTAACTTTGAAGTCGTCAAGGCCAAATTTTTGCAAAGATATCAAGATAGGGTCGGACCAACTTATTCCATCACCGACCTCATGGCTGAAAGGATGAAGAATGATGAAGATTTTATCAGTATGCCGATAGGTGGAGAGCAATGGCGTAAAGATTGACAAATGCTGCCTTTGTCCGAATCGGAACAAGTTAAGATGATCATCACCAACGCCACTCCCGCTTTAAAAAATGTATTGGCATTACATCACCCCGCCACGATGAGCGAACTCTATGAGAGAGCACGGTATATCCAAACACAGCCTCCGAGACTCTCCCATTATGAACCTTTTCGACCCTAGGCCCCGAGTCACCAAAAAAACAACCACCACCACTTCGGGCCCGTGACCGAAGGCGTGGTAACCAACGAACACGTCAATATCCTAGGGAACCCGCCCATCAACCACCAAAGCAATACAGAATCCCCGGTATAGAAACCCACGCCAAATCCAATCGGCGCCTCGCCCCCGCATCCAACCCCAACCTTTCCGCCACCAAACGCCGAACCAATACCCCCAACAACCAATACGTACACCAATCCCCCGGCAACCCCGGCGGTTGGCCGTACGGACCTTTGCACCTCAACCTCCCCGCCGGCCGACCACCTACAACCAGGCACCTCCCCCCGCCACCTATGTACCACGAAGAGTAGGGCCTAGGAGAAATCATTACCCGCCATTACCATACTCTCTCGTAGATATTTTTAACGCTCTTATGGCGGCAGGGCAGATCTCATTGCCGAGAGAAAAGTTGGAGTGGCCACAGAATACCAACACGGACAAGTACTGCTTGTACCACAGATTCCCAGGGCATACAGTGGAGAACTGCTTTCAGTTTAAAGATTACATCCATGACCTCCACGAGCAAGGAAGCATTGACTGGGGCCAAATGGGCGAATACATCAAGGCAGTGAAAAACCAACCCCGGCTAGCGACGGCAGCAGCACCGCTCGACAACAACAACAGAACCCGGCTCCGGGAATTATTCAAAACCCGCTACCCGCGCACGCACCGGCAACGGCACCGAGAAAACCGAGGGTTAACCCTATCTTAACCTCCACCGATGAACCCCGCGATAGAGGTCAAAATTGGCAAATAGAGGGACTGCTTCCTTCATAAACACCAACCCTCCAAACCACGTTAACCGAACCGTTCACTCCATACCCCGAGTTATCCCCGCCGTAAGAAGCCAACCGCCGATTATCCGCACGCCACCACAACCAACCATAACACCACCAGCCATACAACTCCAACCGGGTAGGACCTTGATCCGCCCGCCGAGCCCCCACAAATACCACCGCCACTAGGACCCATCATTGTACCACCTCGTGCAACCATGCCACCACAATCCACTCGTACCCCTACAACTCGGACCATCATCACTACACCCCTCGCCTAGGCCCCCTATCATCCGACCTAACCCTCCGTCTATCTCCACTACACCAATCATAACTCCCCAGCTCGCCACGGTGCTTAGAAGCGGGCGTATGTTCCAAAGAATTTTTCCCCAGTGCCGGACAACCGGGACGACCGCAAGAAGAAGAAGAAGAACACCCTAAGAGCCAAGTACCAGAACATCTTATGATTTGCTGAAGCACCTGGATAAAACCCCTGCGCGAATTTCCATTCCGGAGCTAATTAAAAGATCCAAAGCTCATCAAGAAGTACTTCAACAATATCTCGCAAAGAGTGATGGTCAATGAAACTCTCCCCCGGAAAAGATTACATCGCTTTAACCCCGAGAAGTGAACATCCCTGCTCTCATTTTCACTAATGAAGAATTGGCCGAACCGAAACAAGAAAATATGCACTATGTATCACTATCGGCATCAACGGAACAGATATTGAATCTTGTCTAGTTGACACCGGTGCATCTATTAATGTCTTGCCACCGTAAACACTACGGTTGTGTGGAATCCCGTAAGAAGATGTTCGGCCATCGCAAATCACCGTGACAAGATATGATAATTCCAAAAGGCCCGCCCATGGCATGGTCACACTTGAAGTCAAACTCGGACCCCGGGTTGTTACCGTCGACTTCCATGTTTTGGATATGGATCCAACTTACAAAGCCATCCCGGGAAGGCCTTACCTGGAAGCATTAGAGGCCGTAGCTTCAACCAATCATCGGTGCATCAAATTTCCCTTCAAGGGACAAGTTGTCAAAGTAGTGAGTATGCCCGTGGATTGCTTGGTTACCCTCCCCCCGGCTTGCCGAATCAACCGGTATTTACAATCCTTGATCTACCAAGGGATAAGAGACAAGTCTAGGCAAGTTTGGAGAAAGAAGAAAGATAACGCCAAAACCCTTGGGTGGCGTATGATGGAGAGTCTGGGATATCAAGAAGGCCGAGGACTGGGGAAAGAACTGCAAGGCATCACCGAACCCATTCAGCTAGTAAAGACGACATCAAGGAATGGGGTAGGATACGATGGGACATGTGATAATAGCCAGAAAAACGGCCAAAAATACTTCCAAGGATGTCTGCGCAAGTTCTTTGATAAAAGAGAAACAATACAAATGATTGAAGAGCAGGAACCACAAGAACAAGTGAAGAGGAAGAAGGTGGGCGACCTAGGGGATGAGACACATATTGACGTATCATGGTTATTTGCTGAAAAAGGGTCAAGTGATGAACCGTTCTGCAACGAGCCTTCTAACAATCAAAATCCAGGGCATTCAACGAGTGTCATCTTCTCGCATCTAGCGGACTCATTCTCGACAAGTCCATTGTCGGGTTCTAGATAGCAAAGACGGATGCCCTCTTTATCTGTCTTTGCTTGATTCGTTCCCCTCTCTATCAATATCTCAACCCCCGTTGGAAACAACAACCAACCAAACCCCCACTGTATTTATGTTTAGTACTTCTCAAAAAGATCAAAAAAAAACGTCCTTTTCTCAAACCAAATCTCGCTCGAAGAAACATCCCAACTCGCTCCGAAGGACAACCCGAATCAGGAGGCCACCCGATCTCTGATCGATCTCCTTTGCCCTTCGTCAATAAACTCCACTCCATCCACCTCCTCCTCACCTCCTTATTTACCTTCTTCTTCTTTAGGTTTAGTTTACAAAGAAAGTAAAACAAAAATCGAGAGGTAGAAGAGTTCCGGGGAGATATACGCATCGATTAGCGAGGAAAAGCTTAGAATGCGCCAAGCTACCGGAATATTTAGAGGATGCAATCCAGATAGGAGAAATTCGATATGAGGAGTGAAACAATGTTGATCCAACTTTAGGGGTCTACGAGGTTGTATCAGAAAAGGATCCTGACACCGAGGATGAAGAGGAGGATTTGGCTGATGCCTATGCATCCGGTTTAAGAAGATTCGAAGAACCATCAGCCACGGTGGATGAACCGACTAAGGAACTTAATCTTGGAACACCGGAAGATCCTAAGAATATCCTCATCAATGCCAACCTCGCCCCTTTAGAAGAACAGAATCTAATGGGGGCATTGCAAGAATACAAAGACACGTTCGCTTGGACATACGAGGATATGCCGGGGTTAGATAAATCATTGGTAGAACATCGACTGACTTTAAAACCTGAGGCTACCCCGGTCAAGCAAAAGCTAAGAAGATTCCACCCAGACGTGGCGTTAAAGATGAAGGAAGAGGTCGATAAGTTGCACCAAGCAAAATTCATTAGAGTCGTCCTCTATCCACAATGGGTGGCAAATATAGTCCCAGTCATGAAAAAGGATGGAAAGATTCGAATTTGCATTGACTTCGGGGACTTAAACCGAGCGTGTCCAAAAGATGATTTCCCCCTTCCTCATATCGATGTTCTTGTTGACAACACGGTGGATACGAAACCCTATCATTCATGGATGGATACTCGGGGTATAATCAAATCCGGTTAGCGAAGAGGATCAAGAGAAGACCTCATTCACTACACCTTGGGGAACTTATTGTTACGTTGTCATGCCCTTCGGATTAAAGAATGCCGGAGCAACTTATCGAGAGGGCCATGGTAGCAATATTTCATGATATGATGCATAAATTTGTAGAGGTGTACGTGGATGATTTAGTGGTCAAATCTGCAACCCAAGAGGAGCATGCCGAGGTATTGAAAAGGGTTTTGCAACGAGCCAGGGAATATAAGCTCAAGATGAACCCCAAGAAATGTGTGTTTGGAGTATCGTCTGGAAAGTTACTTGGGTTCATTGTCAGCAAAAGAGGCATCGAAATCGATCCCAACAAGGCCAAAGCTATTATTGACATGCCTCCACCAAAGAGCCTAAAAGAGCTGAGAGGGTTGATTGGCAGGTTACAGTTTGTTCGCCGGTTTATCTCACGGACTCCCAAAGGTGCAAACCTTTCTATGAGTTAACCAAGGCGAAGGCCGAATTCGATGGGATTCGAGGTGTCAAGAGGCATTCAATGGTTTGAAGAAATATTTGTCAAGCCCACCCGTGCTCAAACCTCCGGTTCCCGCAAACCCATGATCTTATACATCTCGGTCTTGGAAGGATCCTTGGGAGCCGGTGTTGGCACAAGTAGATAATGAAGGGAAAGAGCGAGCGGCATACTATCTGTCCAAAATCTTTGATCCTTGTGAACAAAAGTATAGAACCATGGAGAAAACTCGTGCCGCCCTGGTTTGGGTGGTCCGAAGCTCAAACATTACTTTACGGCTCACGAGGTTAATCTCATTGCTCGCATGAACCCCATAAATTTCTCCTTGAAAAATCTGTCCCGACCGATCGTTTGGCACGCCGGCGAGTTTCCTCTCCCAATTTGACATCACCTACACCCAACGTAAGGCAATCAAGGGCTATGCAATTGCCGAGCACCTTGCCCATCATCCTATCCCAACCTTTGACCCTATCCAACCGTATTTTCCCGATGAAGAATTGATGTCCATTCAATCTTCTAACCTCTGGACTCTATATTTTGACGGGGCATTAAATTCCCCGGGTAGAGGGATAGGGATCGTTCTTCTATCTCCCGAAGGTGTCACCATTCCGCAGGCTTTTCAGCTCCATTTTCCAGCAACAAACAATATAGCTGAGTATGAAGCCTTGTTGGCCGGACTGGAGGCCGCTCACTTCTATGGTGTCACTAAACTAAGGGTAATCGGTGATAGTCAGTTGATACTTCGCCAGTGCGGCCAAATATCGCACATCTCATCCTCGGGCTCAAACCATACCAAGAACTCACCACTTGCTACATCAAGCTATTCTCCAAACTCGAATTCATTCATGTCCCTCGTGCTCAAAATATTCTTGCCGACGCTCTTGCCTCTCGGCATCTTCACTATCCGTCCCGCTAGGCGGACGGAGTTAGGACGATCTATGTCCGCCGACGTACCATTCCGGCGGTAGAAGATGCACGGTTCTTGAAGGTTAAGGAAGAGTTTGAAAGGAAAGAGTACATTGAGCAAAAGGAGGAAGTATCTTTGGTCGAGTTGGAGGAACTAGAAGAAGGTGAGAAACCATGGTATTATGAGATTGCGAATTACTGTCAGGATCAGACGTACCCGCCAGGATCAACTGCCGAAGAGAAGAGAGCCATAAGGAGAGTCTCCCAGAGATACACCATCTTAGGCGGGATGCTTTACAAAAGGAGCTTGGCCGGTGTTCTGTTAAGATGCGTAGATGAAGAGGAAGCTGAATCGGTGCTTAAAGAAGCACACTCCGGAGTATGTGGAGGCCATGTAAATGCTCAAGCCCTCGCCAAAAAGATCATCAGGCAAGGGTATTATTGGCCTACTCGGAAGAAGATTGCTCGATCTTTGTCCGGCACTGTCATCAATGTCAACTCCACGCCGACAAGATTCACTCTCCCGCATCTTCCCTTCATCCGATCCACGCCCCATGGCCTTTCGCTATGTGGGCTTTTGATGTTATCGGACCCCTCGGTGACCCAAACTCCACAAACAAAACCAAATCATTCATCCTAACTGCAACGGAGTACTTCACCAAATGGGGAGAAGCGGAACCACTTGCGGAGATCAAGGCATCAACGATTCCGCACCTTCATCAAGCGCAACATCATTGCCGTGTTCGGGATCCCGAGCGACATCATCACCGACAATGGACCGCAATTCATCTCTCAGAGCTACGCGACCTTTGCAACAGTATTGCATCAAATTGCATCATTCATCTCCATATTATCCTCAAGGCAACGGTCAAGCTGAAGCCACCAATAAAACCCCGATAAAAATCATTAAGAAGACTTGTAAGTCTAGCAAATTCGCGGACCGGCCGGATAAGTTAGTTGATGCTCTATGGGCCTACCGCACTTCTATTCGAACCCCAACGGGTCGACCCCCTATGCTTTGGCATTTGGGATGGAGGCGGTAGTTCCATACGAAGTGATCATTCCATCCCTCCGAGTCCGGATCGATCGAGATATCCCGATGGATGAACGCCGAGATTCTCTTCTCGCGCAACTCGAACTCTTGGATGAAAGGAGGCTGGCCGCTGCCGAACATGCTAGATCTTACCAAAATAGACTTAAAAGATTTTATCAGAAGAGGGTGGTAGAGAGAAAATTTGAAGTCGGTGAGGTTGTGCTTAAAAGAATATTTGTTAAGCCGGGCGGTCCCCGCTCCAAACTTCAACCAAATTGGGAGGGTCCTTATGTTATTTCGGTCATTTATCCCGGTAATTCATATAAGCTGACTAATGCGAAGGAGAAGAGCTAGCTCATCCCCGGAATGGTGTCTACCTCAAAAAATATTTCCCTTAAATCAAAAATCACAAAAAAATCTATAAAATCCAAAGGTGTGAAGTATAATGATAGCATCCAACGCTTACTTGCCCAGAGCATCAACTTGTCGCTTAGGGAAATAAGGATAGGCATCATACTGCACACACTACACACCTAGCTTTGAGATCCGATGATCACAAGTCAGAGAGAAAGCTAGGCAACGCTTGGCAAAGGAAGGTCAACCTAATCCCATTCTCTTCTTGTTTCGGTCCGAATAGATGAAAGGGGTTAGAATGAGGAGTATCGAAAATGCCCATTGCCTTAGTTGGAAAATGCCTCTGAAGGTCTAACCTTTTTATTAAAAGGAAAGGTGCCAAAAGATGGGCAATGACCCCTCAGGTCAGCAAAAGAATAGACCTGTCTGAATGTGTACCAACAAAAGTCCAAAAGAAAAGGGCTCCAAAAGATGGGCAATGACCCCTCAGGTCAAAATCAAGCAAAAAAGAAGAAAGACCTGTCTGAATGTGGGCCATCAAAGAAAATGGGCTAGAAGGAAGGACCCGAAGAGGTCAAAACCCGAACGGGCAATGTGGGTATTAGTAGAGAAACAAGTTCGACACCCCGAATCTTAGTAAGGACTTACCATCAGTCCTCTTCCCTGCTTAACCTTGCGGGTAAGGTTGACCGACAAGACCCGAGAAGAAACATAGCCTATCAAGGGCCAAAGGTCAGGAGATCTCAAGCTAGGCACGTCCTTAGACGTGATGCCTACTCTTAACCCTTACGTAACAATGAGAAGCACCTATGGCAAGCGAGGGCGAGAGGATGAAATGATCGTGTCCCTCACACCAACAAAAAAATCAAATACTTTGGAAAATACCAAACGAATCTTAAAAAAATCAAAATTCTAAAAAAATGAGAGAATATTCAAAACCCAAACAAATCAAAAATCCCAAAACACCAAAAAATTATAAAACCATCAAAACCCAAACAAATCAAAATCCCAAAACACCAAAAAATTATAAAACCATCAAAACTCAAACAACTCAAAAATCCCAAAACACCTAAAAAATTTGCTTTGCTAGTTGCCTTTGCATTCATGTTTAATTTCGGTCTTGCATGTTTCCTTTCTATGCACACTTATGTTTTTTTTGTTATTTTACCTTGATAAGGCCTATGTCCCTTGACAAAAGATCAAGGCAATTTCGCCCTTTTTCTTGCAAGGGACTAAGCCCCGAATAAATTTCTAATCGCCCTTCGAGTAAAAGCGGGGAGTCAAGAAGTCAACAACCATCAACAAAGTACATCAAAGATAGGAGGGGGTCGGCACATCACAAATCGCCGCCTCCCTCTCGCTGGTGCTCGATCATCCGGAGGTGGCATGGCAAGCCTCTCCTCATCTCGCCTCCTACGACTACCGGACCGAGAGGAACTCGAGCGGGCGGTGTCCCCTCGGTGTGGTCCCTCGAGAATCGGAGCGGTGGGAGTGGCTCCGAGATCGCAACGCCCGCATCATCAATCGACGATGCTCGGCCTCCACCCGGTGGAGCTCTGCAGAGTTCTCAAGACGAAGAAGGAGGATACTGCTCGGACTCGGGCCGTGACAACTCGACCACGCGAGTCTCCGCCTCCCGACCTACAAGATGACAAAGAGATACATCGATTCTGAGAAAAGCGACTTGAGGAAAAAGAATCGTACATGTACCTCCCGTGTCGGCTCCTCTATCCTCCGAGCGATCTGTGGAAACCAAAGGAGACGTCGGTCAAGCATTTCCGATTTAAAATCATAATAAAAACATCGCACCTCGGAAGTAGAGGAACCGGGATCCGGAATGCCTACGAGGGGCTCGAGCCCGAGCTCCCTCCGTAGCTCCATCACCTACCGGGAAAATGTCGGGAAAGAAAGAAAATGATAACAAGCGAGCGAGAAAATTATGTACCTTGTCTTGAAAACCCAAGGGATCATCGGTAGAAGGCGGCCGAAAACCCAAGGGATCACCGCAGGAGGCGGAGCACCCCCTCCAGAAGATCAGAAATCCTCGCCCAAAGATCCTTGTTCTACAAAAGGAAAATGTTAGAATCAAGCAAAGCAGAGTAAGAGAAAGTCAAGGAGATTCACCTCAGTAGTAAGGGCCTCCACCCGTTCCTTCAGCTGGGCAATCTGCAAGAAAAGAAAAGATTAGCAAGGCAATTAAAGAAAGAAGACAATATAAGTAAAAGCAGTAATCACCTCAAGAAGGAAGCCCGTCTCAGAAGAACCGCTCCCCGGGGATCGGCGAGGAATGAAGGGAGGAGGGTCAACCGGCAAGGGTGAGAAGGTAGCTCGGGACCCGTAGGCCGACCAAAGTCAAACGGCTCGAAGGGAGGCTCATCAAAAATTTGTCGGCTCGGGGCAGCCGGATGGGAACCCAACTCCGGTTCGGCCACGCGCTCGCGGAGCCGAGAGATACGAAAGAAGTAAAGGAGACGATCGACAACATTCATTCATGGAATTAAAGAAAAGTAAAGAGTGTTACCTGCCGGCGGAGAACCTCGGTAGCGACGTCGCCGAAAGAAAGAAGAAAGAAAGGTCGGTTAACCAACAATGGAAAGGTGCAAAGTACGTAAAATACCTGTCGCTCCAACTCGGCCTCCAAAGATGCCGTCCTCGCCCTCAAACGAGACGGCTCCGCACGAATGCTCGAAAGCAACATACGGTTAGACATCAAAGCAAAGGAAGAACAAGGTGAAAACAACAAGTGCGTACCTCTCCACCCTCGGTGAAAAAGGTGGGCGAATGTCGCCACATAGCGACGCAGATAGTCATCACTATCGAGGCACCGGAAGTCACCGGGGTGCCACCCCTCTTCCGGATCCGGACGACAGCGCGGCCTTCCTTCTTCCGGTCAATCTCTCCGGATCGGGCCGCGAGTAGAACGACCCAAGTGTGGGTAAGGTGGAAGATCCACCCACTCTGGTGAAGCCCCAATGAGCGCATCGTAAGACGCACCCAAAGTGGCTCCATCTCGTTCGGGCGGATCAAGAAGGTGTCACGGCCAAAAGCCGGACGACCCTCCAAAACCCACGGCTGCCGATCCAAGTGAAGATCCGAAAAAGGTTGCCATACCACACAGAAAAAGCAAGGCGAGCAATAAACAAGAAGAACCAAGAGTTAAGAAGGAGAAAAGTAACGAATACCTCGTGATGAGGGAAGCGGAAAGCATTTGCCTCCTCGGGTTCTCCACCTGGTAAGGATGGGAGGAAGCGGATCGTGTAGCAACCCACCGCCGATAAGAGGGTACTCGGGGTCATCCTTCGGCGAGCACGACCCCGGGGGATGTAATAATAACTCCATACCTGTCAAAATAAAAGCTCGGTTAGTCACCAAAAGAGACAAGGCGAATTGATAATGAACAAAAGAACGAGGCATACTCGAAGGAATGGAGTAAAGCCGGCTACCGAAACCGGACCACTCTCCATCGCCGGCGAGGAGAACGGATGAGCCGGCATAGCGGCACCCCACGCATACTCACCAACCTTCGACAGTCAGCAAGAAAAGGGAGGAACCGCAAGTGCACCCTGTCCGTCTTCGAGGCTAGAAGAAGACGGGTGAGGAAGAAGAGGAGGAACCGGCGGAGATCCCTGGTCAGCCTCAACGGTGCCCTCCTCACCGACCGGGGAGCGCTCGACGCGTTTCGTCAACTCGTCGAGCACAACCGCCACTATGTCATCCTTACCCACACCGGCGTTGCCCGTACCGAGCGAGTTCCCGACGGCCGTGCGCTTCATAACGCGCGGTCCGCCGGGGCGATGTGGGATCGGATGACCTGTAAAATCCCGGACCATGGCCGAGTAATCGCGATAGGTCTTGCCGGTAACGGCACGACCGTGAACACGAAGACCCGTGATCCGGGAAACATCCTCCAAGGTAGGGACCATATGCCCCCAGGGGAAGAGGAAGGAATGGGTGGTGGAGTCCCATCTCTCCCTCAAAGCCTGGATCAGAGGGAGGTCCTCCCAGAAAGCCGAGCAACGAAGCAATGGGCCAAAACCCATTGTATCAAGCCGTACCTTCTGGAAGTCCTTCAACCCCCGGTAGGCATGGAAGACCATCTCCCGGGATATCGGGACTTGATCTTCCCCGCACAATCAAACAATCATGTTAGAAACGAAGCAATCATAAATAAATTCATGAAAAGGGGAGGTCGAGATTCGGTTACCGAGACGGTCGGAGGAGGATGAAGAGTAGGTAGCTCCGATGAGCCGGCACCGGCGAGAGGAAGAAGCGCCGGCGAAGAAGAAGCACCGGCGGAGGAAGAGGCCCCGGCGGCACCTGAGCGTCAACGCGAGACCTCTTCGTCATCCGCAAAGCATTAGAACGAGTCAAGAACGACAAAATGGAGACGATGGGGGCACAGTGACCAGGTGCCCCATTTATGGGGGCGCTGGGCCGGGCGCCCCATTGATGGGACGCCTAGCGCCCCATTGATGGGGCGCCGGGCGAGCCTAGCGCCCCATCATAGGGCGCTAGGGGGCCGAGCCCCCTTCTCTCTTCCGTTCCAATCCGGAACAACTCCGGATCGGTTCGGACCCTTGCGAAAATGAAGATAACGAAATAAATTACAAGTTTGCAGTTGGAAGGAACTTACTGTGGGATCCGCACGATGCGCTGCACTCCCCGAAAAGGTCCCGCCCAATAGAAAAAGTAGAAAAAGACGATGGTAAAATGAAGAAAAGTGCATGGGTGAAAATATAAAGTGCTTTGGTCAAAATTTTCAAAATTCTTAGAACGTGTCCATGAGCAATATTCTTCGGGAAAGATACAATTTTTTACCGCCAAAACATTGATATTCTATTACTTTTGCATATTTTGTTGTTCTTCGACAATCGACGGGACTAGGACAAGGCGAAAAGAAACTACATCAAGCAAATCCTACACCTACATTGATCAAAGTCCTAGACACAACAAAAGCAAACAAAATACATCTGGACACAACAAAAGCAAACTACAATGGATACAATCAAAGGGCGAGAGACACGGAGTCAACCACCGCGCGGCTTCCTCGGCTTCGCCACGTACCGGCTCTTCCGGACCTCGTCTTCGTCCATATAAGCACTTGGCGAAAAGCTCTTGCGGATTCCCCGGATCGCAAGGATGCTCACGGCACTCCTCAACATCCGCCGCCGTGCCCGTCCGACGATCCTTGACGGATGAAATGTGAGAGAGATGAGGAACCTTGAGCCGCGGTTGGCCCAGGCGAAGAGGACATCGGTGAGGATTGTAAATAATGAAGGAGGTACCGGTAATCAACCGGAGATCCACCCCCGGGGTGGGAGAGGCACGAACATTCGGCGCATAACCGCCTGCGTGGGACGAGACAAAGCCGCTGCTTTGCTCATCGCCGAAAAGTACAAACGCCGGTCGGCACGGGTCTTCACCGAGGGGCACTTGTTACGAACCTTATATTCCATGCAAAGGCGGTTGGTGAGAGGCTGGAGGGGGCTCCGAGCGAAAAGCGGGAAGCTGTGGCCGGACCGAAGCACACGTCAAACTTAAAGTGCCGGTCAACCCGGCACACGAACAAGAGAATGCCGCCAAAC